>MU004326.1:0-236111 GCA_010405375.1 Lophiostoma macrostomum CBS 122681 | reverse complement strand
AGGCTAAAGAGCTATCTTCTAAATCTAAGGCGAGTACTTAGTTTATTCTTTTAGATAGTTCTAATAGTACTAATAAGGTTTAAAATCTATAAGTCGTGGTTGCTAAGTAAAGGTGTCCTAGGTAATAGGGTGTCCTTGGTGATAGAGCTCTACGTTAATACTAAACCTCTAATATTTTCTATTATATTAATAATATATAGCTTATTATAGCTAGTATTAAAGTTATACTAAATTCTAGTAGTATTTTATCTTTAAACTTTATTCTAAGGCCTACTAGGGGTAGAGTATTAAATTATCGAAACTACCAATACCTACCCTTCCTATACTTAGAAACAAAAAACAAAAAAACAATAAGAATTAAGATGGCTCAATGGACCAAATACCTCGACTTCGTTACCAATGTCCCACCTCCTGCAGCAGATCTATGCTTCTTTTCTTCCAATACCTGGCTCCAGCCCTACCTCAACACTACGTCATTGTACAAGCCTGTCCCGTTCTTTGCGCGCTTTGATAAAGGAGGGACCTTCGATCGCTTCTTCAATACTACCATCAACACCTCAGAAACGGTACCGTATGCAATCGGTCTCATGCGAAGAGACGATGATTGGAAACGGCAGGTCAGAGCCGTCGCTGAAAGTGAAGCGGTTCGCGACACGAGTGTTCCCATTGGCCCGAAACCTGTGGAAGCGGACTTTATTCTACTCGTCCGCCTTCGAGAGAACGTAAGTGGCTTCGAGAGCACGGCGCACGGTGGTTTTCTGGGTGCGCTGTTCGACGAGGGGATGAGTGCGTGTATTGAAACTGTGCGGCAAGCAGGGCCAGAGCAACTTGGCCAGCTGTTCACAGCGAATCTAAATGTCACCTTTCGCGCACCAGTTGCACTACCTGGGACATATATGATTGCGATCTGGTTAGTGAGGAGAGATGGTAGGAAGTGGTTCGTGGAAGGCAAGATGGTGGGCACGGATGGTTCAGTCATAGCGAAAGCGGAGGCGTTATGGATAAGCACGAAGGCGGAGAGCAAAGTGTAACAGAGGATGGTATAAATCTTGGGAGCTATATGGAAAAGGGCAATGGGCAGCAGACCTTGTGTCACTACTTGGTATTAGAAGATAGGGGCTATACCTGGCACACGGATCAGGTATCCTTAGCTGGTGGTGTTGTCGTCACACCAGGCCCGCTCTCTTTTTTCGATGCTTTTGAAGTTTAGTCGTGTTAGCAATTCATCAGTGTAAAGGGCTCTGTGCAATCTTCAAGATGCACAATGGAGGTCTTCATAGGAGACGATAATCATACAACAAGGCAGGCATGGGAATATGCGAGGTTCTTCGCTAGAAACAAGGGTCGTTAACATATCCTCGAACATGCTCAAGTGCTTGCGTGCGTTGGCGGAAGTATGACGACAGCCAACATTCTTCCCCCACACCGAAAGTATGTCACCTGCCAAATGTTGCTCCTGAAATACCCGGTAATTATATGTGTGTCGATTGAAAAGATGACGGTAATGGAGAGCACGTTTTTGAACGACTTCGCAAGGTCCCAGGTAACGTGTCGCAGCACCCAGTAAGTATTAGCGGGCTTAACAAGGGGGTGACTACATATCGGTTGGTGAGTTTTGAAGGAGACATTGAGCGTTGCGTCGGGTGGAAGAAGCGGATCGGTAGCGAAAGGTCCACCATATTGCTTGTGCCATTCGCAGCAGCAGCCCGAATATTGATCCCATGTACACGGGCAACATAGCCTTGCCGGATGGTGTTCTTCATGTTGCCCTGTGTTGCTGGCACCCCCTGCCTAAGATCATACGGTGAAAGACCGCTTCCTCCCTTGTGATGTGCAGTCTGGGATTCCTTGTCCTCCTCTTCTTCATCGTCGGGTATATACTCAACGAAATCGGGCCCTCTCTTGTGATGTTCAACTTGAGCGTGGTGATTCTCTTCTCCTTCCCGAGAGATGTCCTCGGCAAGATTGGTTCTTCTCTCTTCATTGTTCAACCTGCCCTGCTACTTGACGTGAACATCTAGATTCTTACTCCACAGTGTTTTCGTGTAGCCGAGTTCTCTTTGGGGGACCAAGGATGTCGAAGTCCCGCGTGGAGGTACGGGGTATTGTGGTGGAGACCAGGACAGCGTTCGTTGCCGGCCATTACTGCCATCAACTTACATGCATGTCATCATGATTTCTCTGGTTCATTCTCTATATCCAAGTGACCATCCCCTTCTATATTGCTCGTCGATCATCCTAACATTTCATCTCCGTCCTCTTCATCGCTTTCTTGCATCGGAGAAAGGTGTCCATTGCTTGTGGGTCCCCTCACTCATACTAAATGACACGTAGAACCTGCGACACCACGTTTACAAATGAAAGGCCCCGATTGAGCAATGTACCGACTCGCCCAATTCATATACACCGCTTTTACTCTTCACTCTTTCCTTTACCCCCAGTTGTGACCTTTCTCCACAGATCGCCGACAGCGCCGAACACTTTTCCAAGCCCAAACGACCACCCTTTGATGCGAACGCTCCAAACAAAGAAATAAACCAGCGCCCAATTGCTGATGCAAAACGCCAGGAAAATGCCAAAATCGCGCCACTTCTCTCCTGCATAGAGGTTCAGTGTGGTCAGGTATTCGTCGCCGGAGCTATATGGGCAGTATTGACATCCCGTGGTCGCATCAGGATTTACCAGGTATCCCGGCGACGCGCTTAAAAATCCCTGAGCATATGAAGAGCACGATTGGCCTGGTGGTGGATTGAACACAGCTGTTTCGGTGTCCTGACAAGTGACGGGGGAGTTGTGAAGAGTGCTGGCAAGGACGCCACCAATCCAGTATGTCGAGGGATTGCAATAATACATCCAGAACTTCCAGAAGACTGCGAGCTGGGAATACGGACGTACAACGCCGTTGAAAAGAGAGAAAATGACGAAGAAGAAAGGAAGGATGTTTGAGATGACAGTGAAGGAGGGGGCGAAGGCGCAGATCCTGGGTTGTGTTAGTTGATGCCTGTATCTGAGAGGGAAGAAGAAGAGGACAATGATAGATGTTCTATGTACGTACCATTGACCCCATGATGAAATAAAGAAGTAGAAGAGCATGGTCATAAGGAAGACGTAGCCTGCGGTTGAAGAGTCGGTAGGCAAGCCCGCGGGGAAATACCACAATACCCAGTATAATACGGAAGAAACAATGGCAATTGGTATCTCGGCAACCACGTTTGCTGTTGTGAATGCCGGCCAGGAATATATCCTAGAGGGATGCTCACGGGCAAGCCATAGTGACATATTCTGATAGAACTTTGGTACCACAGCGTTGACGATGGTCGGCGGGATGAGTAGAATGAGGAATGAGGTAAACATTCGATTCTGCATGTCCCCAATGCTTGCACCTAATTGGTAGAAAGTGAAGCCATTGAAGATGCCAACAATGACAGCCACGAAGAGTTTGCCGTACAGGTATGACGGGTCGCGCCAATATTGGGTAAAGAGACGCTTGGTGAGAAGAGTCGTCTGCGTCCAAAGAGGAGCGGCGAATTCGTACGTCGCATCGGGTGCTGCTGAAGGAAGCTGACTGCGCTCAGCCTTGATGCGTTCAATCTCCTTAAGCAGGGCGTCATTATTAGGGGACTTCTTCCACTCCTCGTTCCAGTTTATGCGGGTACCATCCGGACGCTTCGCGGGCCTGGCTGCAGTTTCAAGGATGAACTCGGCGACATTCTTATTTGGCGGACATTGAACACCTCTGTCGGCGAAGTATTTGATTACGTCGTTTCCGTTCTCGCCAACGGGTCCAAAGTAAAACGTCTTGCCGCCAGGGTTGAGCGCTAGGATCATATCGAATTGCTGTATCAAGACTGAGCTTGGCTGGTGGATAGTGCAGACGATTGCCTGCCCTGCGGAAGCTAGCTTCTTCAAGAAGCGGACAATCGAGTACGCTGAGTTGCTGTCAAGGCCACTTGTCGGCTCGTCCAAGAAGAGAAGAAGAGATGGTTTGGCCGCTAACTCGACTCCAATGGTCAATCGCTTCTTTTGTTCAACTCCGAGGCTCGACACCAGAGCATCCTGCATGTCGTTGAGCTCTAGAAGTTGAATGATCTTATCGACATAGTCGATCTTCTCACTCCGGGGCACACGACGGTCTTGACGCAGGAGGGCCGAAAATTCCAGAGCCTCGCGAATGGTCGCGGTCCCATCATGAAGGTCCATTTGTTCACAGAAGCCTGTCCCTCTTTGAAAGTCCTTCCCTAACTCTTTGCCATCAACAAGCATCTGCCCCGAAACCACACCCATCTTCTGGCGCTGCGACAGGGTATTGAGAAGGGTTGTCTTGCCCGCACCCGAGGCACCGACTAGGGCAATCATGATACCTGGCTTAGCATAGCCATTGACGCTGTCCAATAGTTTCTTCTGTCCACCTTGATACGGAACACTGTATTCTACATTGTTCCAAGTAAAGATACTCTCACTGCTAGAGATCTGGTCCAGTGCCTCCTGTTCGTCTTTTTCAGCCGTGGCGGTCCTCCCACTCGAATCGCTGCTACTCGGAGCTTGCGCTGCGATGACTCTTTCTTCGTCCGTGGGTGTCTGCTTCAGTGCTTCCTTGGCTCTTTTTGATTTCTTGAAAACCAAGGCCCCTCCGCCGCCCGACGCAAAAGAAAAGGTTTCGGCAGCAAAAACAGTCACGAGGATGTATAAAACCGTAAAGGCTACCACGACGCCAAAATTCCTCCACAAATGGCTCCGGGTGTAATTGTAAGTTGTCTGTAAGTATGCTGTTCCAGGTACGGAGCGCGAATTCGGCTCTGCGCCCGTGAGACTGCAACCTTGATACGCAGAGTCGATGCCTGGGCCTTGCGGCACAAGCTGCGATGTCGAGCAATCCATTATCCTGTCGGCGAACTCGTTCGTTATTACGGCCTCGTAGGCGTATGATACGGGGTTAACGTAATAAAGCCAGCCAAACCAGATATATTGGGTCAGGAGCTGTGGTTTGGGGATAACGTATCCCGTGAAGATTATCAACAAGTTGAGGGCGAGACCGCTGAAGCGAACAGCATCGTCGATCGTGGGTGATAAGGCAGCGAACATGCGATACAACGAGGTGATGCAAATCGTTGTCGTATAAACCAAAAGCAGGTATATCCAGAACTTGGAAGCATCGACGTCCAGCTCCGTCATGAAGTACATTATGATTGCTGAGTGAAAGTAAGCCAAAGTTGAAATCACAATGTGTCGGAGAAACTTACTAAACGGGATCACTTGGGCTAGAAGCAACGGAAAGTCCTGAACCACTCGTGCAAGGACAACCGCTGAAGGCCGATAGAAGGCATATTCCTCGTGCCGCTTTACGACTGCCCTTCCCGAGACAGCCTTCATTAGCTCTGATAGTTGAAGCCAACCTAGGAAAAGAATAGAGAAGAAAAGGGCACCACCTCTACTAAAGGCACCCGAGGTATCCAGCGCTTCCCCGTAGAATAGACTCCCAACAATCAAGCCGTTACTGACAATGATGAAAAACTTGGTGACTAGCGTTGTCTTGTCTCCCCACGTTAACCAGAACTCGCGTTGGGTGCAAGCCCACACCTGGCGCGGAAAGCTCACGGTGAACGATGACTTTTTCGGTACGGTTTTACTTTTACTCTCTCGTACGGCACCCTCGAACTCTTTGGCAGCAATGTAGTCGCTCCGCTTCAGCTCTTCTTCGTATTCATCAATCTCCCGCATACTTCTGCGGTAATGCTCCGACTTCTGGAAGGCTGCCTCGAGCTCCTTGGGTGTCTTCGGTGCACTACCTTCATAACCTTGTCGAAATTGTCTTTCCGTAGGATCGGTCACGGCGGTCAGGAAATCGGCAGTGGTTTGACGTTCTGGAGCATGAAATCCCAAGTCAATGAAATATTGCCTTGCTTCTCTAGCTTTTCCTTGGAAGACACAGCGACCGTCATCGATGAGGAGAACCTTGTCCATCTGCTCATAAATGCCCTCGCCTGCCTGGTAAAGGGTGACGAAGGTTGTTCGATTACTGATATCCGTCATGATCCGAAGTGATTTGGCATAGTCTAAAGCAGTTGAGGCATCCAAACCTCTGGTGGAGTTATCCCAACAGACCACGGTGGACTTGGTCGCCAAAGTTTCGGCAATAGACACCTAGGTGGCAGCAATTAGCGCTCGCTATTCTGAGAGGATTTCCTCTGGGTATTGACTGTACGATCCAAGTGATATTGTGGATTTGAAATACAAGTCAAAACCAAGATTGTTTTGCCTGGTATGTGATGATACAGAACGGAGAGAGGTACTTACACGTTTCCGTTCTCCACCGCTCACACCTCTCACGTACTCATCTCCCACTGGCGTATACTTGGTATGAGAGATACCAAAAATCTTGAGCAAGGCTTCTAAGATGACAGGGATATCGCCCTTCTCATGCTTCTTTGTCTTGTTCATTAGTGCGAAATACAGCGTTTGCCATACATTCAGAGTCGCAAAATGTGTGTCGTCTTCAGGGTTGTAGTTGACCTCTCCGCGGAAACGCTTCCTCTGCCGACTTGCTGGAATCCCGCCGTATGATACGTTCCCGGTGACTTCGGCGTAACTGGCTCTGTCATTGGCGATGGCCTTGAGAAATGTAGAGCACCCTGAACCTGGCCGTCCTAGTACAAGCATCATCTCGCCATCCTTTACAAGTCCAGAAAAATCGTGGATCAGGACTCTGGTCTGCGTATGTCTTTTCAGTCGGAGCGCAGGTATGAAGCCAGAAACAATCTTGTATAGATCTGGACCGAATGTTCCCAATATTGCATCCGGCAGTACTCGAACGAAAGCCGCAGTGGATCCTGTTCCTTTCACGACAAGGCTTCGCCAGACCACTCCGACCTTCTTCGTCGACTGGCCATTTTTGCGCTTCTCAAAATGGCCTTCCTTCATGAACTGATCAAGCTCGAAGTCATCGTCCTTTTCCGCTGCCGCGGCTCCTATATCTCCAGGCTCGTCATCGGTGGCAGCGGAGTGCGGTCTTGCAGTGGAAGGCCGGCTCTGCACTGGTCTGCGAGTACTGATTTTGCTAACCGTTCTCGATAGCCCGCCTTGCCTCTCTGGATGCACTTCTGAACGAGTCCGAGATAGAGAGGTCAGTGTGCCTCTCAAAGCCTCAAAATCCTCCAGGGCCAGGCGTTGATTGACGCCGGTATCACGTTCGCCCCAGGTGCCCGATACATCACTAGTGCTTTCGCTCCCATCACTACCTCTCCTCTCTTCCGGCTCCACTCGTCGATTCTCTTCCTCGTTATGCCAGGGGTTTCTGTTCCTATCGTCCAGCGGCGAGTTTACGCTCGTTCCCCACATGCTGGGCGAAAGATTGTCGGAGAGGTACAGTTGTCTCGAATAGAGGAGACGGAATAGGGCAAAGGCGGGTGGGCAACACGACTTATACAGGAGAGGTTTTCAGATCGAAGACACGATAGCACGATGTGCAGCTGCCTGAGGCGGTGAGACGGCGAAAAGAAGTGAAATGGAACGAGTGATGCTCAGGTTGACAAATGCAGCCTCGGAGGTAATGGATTTATTTTGCAGAATTTCGTCATGCATCATTATTGGTAGACAAGTGGGACTGAATCCTAGCGTTTGACGCCGGCGACGGGTGTGCAACGTTAGCCTGTAGATCGGACCTGCGATCTGCGACTAGTGACGCAGCCACCTTATGAGCTTGCCACGACTGATGTTAAGGTGAAAATATACTGGCCGTTAGAAGTCCGGCTTCATTACGATTGGTCGAGAAAGTTGTCCCCTCTTTCCGCGTTGCGGTCGAGTCCGAACTATTTCGGAGCAGCACGAACGGCCCCATGCACAGGAAGCGAGCCCCACAGAGAACACTTGGACATCGAAAACCTTGAGTCAATTACCAGTGCCAAGTGTCTTGTTGATAGGAGGTAAGCCTTCAGACCATCTCTAACCCCGATGCTTTCTCCTTCTCTATCTGTTTTGGATCCATGATGATAACCCCCTTGCCTTTCATCTTCCCTCCCTCCGCTAGCTCCACCAACTGCTTCATTTCCTTGAGACCGTGGAAGGGGTTGGTATGGACCGAAATTTTGTATTCATCGACGACCCTCAACATCTGTCGTGCTTCCTCTGGTGAGCAAATGAGGGAGCCGCGAACCCTGATGTCTCGGAATATAAGCTCCTGGAAAGGAACGACCACCTCGTTTGGCTGCAGTCGCTTAGAACTACTCCAGGGCGAAGGAACGGTAGGGCTTACCTGTGCAATCTGTACTACAGTGCCATGCATCCTTGTCACAGCGCACGACGTAGCCATGGCTTTTGGGGCATCAGAGACATTGATCGTGAAGGAAACTCCTTCACCATTCGTGACCCTCTGTACCTCAGCGACAACTTCATCGTGACTCTTCCTTGCATCGAAAATGACATCAGCACCCGCTTTTCTCGTCATTTCCAATCCTTCTTCTCTTGCGTCAATACCGATTACCCTCAAGCCCCGTGCTTTGGCAAATTGGATGCCGAGATGTCCCAGACCACCGCCACTACCGACTATTGCAATCCAGTCCCCTGCTTTAGGATCCGTTAGTACGACTCCACGCCAGACGGTGCATCCCGCGCATGCAAGAGGAGCTGCGGTTTGGAAAGACACCCTGTCCGGCATTTTCGCGGCCTGCGAAGCATCGATGCGGGCGTACTCGGCGAAGAAGCCTGCCGCTGTGACTCCCAAGTATCCTGCACTATGCGCACAGTATTGAGAGTAACTCTCCGGACCAAGACAGTCCTTGCAAGTACCACAAGGATGGTATATGATGCCTGCCATGACTCGATCGCCGGCTTGGAAACCTTCAACATCTGATCCAGTAGCTATCACGGTGCCAGCCCCTTCATGAGAACCAGTGCACGGTAGTTTTGTACCCAATATACCCTCTTGGACCATGAAATCGGTATGGCAGAGCGAGGCCACAGCGACTTTGATGAGGAGATCATTGGGGAAAAGGTCTTTGGGCACAGGCACTTCTTGTACTTTATGCGGTTTCTTGAACTGCGAGGGAGTCAATTTTCTTTTCCAAGAATAAACCATGTGTTTGATACATCAGTAGGTGTTGAAGCGCGTCCCACAGAAATCAAGAGGCAGTGTAGCCTCCAACTCGTGCCACCTGCCTAAACAACATGCCGTACTCTTTCTTGAACAGTAGAAGTTAACTTAGGTCATACACACCTCGACTACTTGTGCCGCTTGCATTGTATCTGGTATGTTTGTGATAGCCATTGTCGTGTGAAGTGCACGAAATGTATAAGGATGAGATGAGAGTGGCAGGATGCGCTGCGTGTTTTGGAGGTATCAACGCGCGTGAAGTAATATAAATGGAATAGACACCTCCAGGAAAAGATGCAGAGAGTAATGACAACGCGGACGACTTCTCTTTCTACCTTGGTACAACGCTCCGTCTGAGGGGAACAGTGACGTGAAGACCGACTAGTGCGGGGGATGGCTAAACTCCGATTCTCCTTTTGTTCTTGAATTCGACCACGAACCATCTCCACCGAGAAGACCTGAAGGATCCTGGGCTCCAGACATCTTGATACTACTAATAGGTAAGACGGGTATCGCTACGGTTCACAACCGCAGGAAGGACCGTGAGTGGAATTTTACCTGGGATCCCAGGTGGACGGCTGCCTTACTAGTGACAATACAGCCAAGCGTACTCTGATACCCCTCGAACTATAGATTACTGGAGAACCTGATCGTCTATACGTCTGGAAGATATCGATACCTGAATGTCCTTCGCTGTAACTCATCACTCATGTTTTTACTGCTACAGTTGACAGCTACCCTCGACGTCTACTGACACACACTGTTCGATGCTAGCCGCTGACTGTCCAAAGGAAAAGTCATACTTCCCACGATCTACTTTCCAGGAACTAGAGCCTTCATCATAGTATGCAAAGTCCTTCAACGAGATAGATAGAGTCACCGTCTTCTCTTCACCAACTTCTAAGAACACCTTCTTGAATGAAGCCAAGGACTTTATGGGATGGTCCGCCGATATTCTGGCTGCGCCTACGTAGAGCTGAACAACTGTTGCTCCGGATCGTTGACCGCTGTTGACAACGCTGATAGCCGTCTCGAAGGTTCCGGATGCCTCTTGAGTGACACTAGCATCCTTGAGCTTAAACGATGTGTATGATAAGCCGAAACCGAAAGGAAATTGCACATTTGCCTTTGCAAGACGGTCGTAGTGACGATATCCGACAAACACGCCCTCCTTGTATCGCACTGTGAGCTGCCCACCTTTCTTGACGCCTGGAAAATTACCATAGGCTGGCGTATCTTCTATTCTCTTCGGCCATGAGATCGGAAGTCTCCCGGATGGGTTAACAGTACCGGTAAGTATATCAGAAATAGCGTTGCCAGCCTCCTGGCCAGGGTACCAGGCCTGCACGACTGCAGCCACCTCGGACAGCCAGGGCATTGCAACAGCGACGCCAGTAGAATTGACCACTATAGTTCTGGAATTTGCACTCGCCACTGCAGATACAAGTTTATCCTGGGAGCCATCCTTGGGTAGGTTAAAGCTGAGCTGATCTTGTCCTTCGGTCTCCCACACCGGTGTGTGGCCAGTGAACACGACAGCGAAATCACACATTCTGGCAATTTCCGCCGCTTCTGACAGTAGGTCCTCATCATGTTGTTCATGGTACATGAAGCCCAATCGGAATCCAGGGATTCCAGACAAAATGCCTGCGTGATGATCACCACCAGTGGGTGGGCTCGATGTAATGCAAATATCGTAGGACTGGTCTTTGGTAAACAGATACGTAAACTCTTTCTCGGGGATGCCACCAAAGAGAAAGCCCATTGCATCCTCGCAGTCATTTTCCTGTTCGAAGATCGGTTCCCCGTTGATATAGACAAGCGTAGGGCCAATTCCCGAGCAGCCGAGATAATGCGCACCGGTCTGTGTGGGTACGAACGTTGCTGACATGCGAACATCCTTCCACTTGGCAGAGGAGTCCAAAAGGGGGCTGAAGACGGACTCTTTCCTGCCGTAGTCGGTATGAATAGGGCGCTGCTTTTGACCCTGCTCGAACAGTTCAACAGTCCACCCAGGCTCGCCATTGACCCCGGTACAGTTGCTACCCAAAGGAGGGAGTTGCCGATAAGTATGGGCGCCTGTATTCTGTCAATCTTCTGAGATATGACAACCTATCTAGATAAGCTTACCTACCTTTGGCAAAGTGCAACTCAACATCGTCGGTAAAAGCGGCATGCAAACCCTCCCAAGGAGATATCTTGTAGTGAGCATGCAGGGAGGCACTTCCTCCGCCATGAATCAAAGCTTCTTTAGCAAACCCTAAGAGGGCAATCTTCTTTCCAGAAGTCTTCTCTTTTGTGAGTGGAAGGGTATTATTAGCATTCTTGAGGAGTACAAGACCTTGACCAGCTATATCGCGAATGAGCTGACGGTGTTCCGGCTTGTCCGTGGATTGCTCTGGTGGAATGGTCGGGTTCTCAAACCCACCCACTTTCTGAATGAGCTCTAAAACATTCCTTGCGCGATCGGTGACGGCAGATTCGGACAAGAGACCCTGTTCAACGGCCTTGGAGACAACTTTGCTTGAGCGCCATTTTGTCGGTCCAGGCATCTCCAGATCGAGTCCGCTATCCAGCGATTCAACGGTAGAGTTGACACCACCCCAGTCACTCATAATAAGACCTTTCCAGCCCCATTTTCCCCGAAGAACCTTTTTTAGGAGTAGGGGATGCGAGTCGCAGTGTGTTCCATTAACCTTGTTGTATGCTGTCATCACAGCCCACGGATTTGCCTCCCTAATAGCTATCTCAAACGGTTTAAGGTAGATTTCCCTTAAAGCACGTTCCGAGATGATTTCGTCGACGCTAAGGCGTTCCGTCTCTTGCTCATTTGCAGCGAAATGTTTAATAGTTGCAGCAACACGTTTCTCCTGCAGGCCTTTAACAACTTGCGCAGCCAATTTCCCCGTTAGCAAAGGATCTTCCGAGAAGCTTTCGAAGTTTCGACCACCAAGCGGATGTCTATGAATGCACATCGTTGGCCCAAGCCTCGAAATAAAGTTAGCGTTGCTCTTCTTAGAATTTGGTATATTTACAATACGCGAGCTCCTTTAGTGATGGTCTCCTCAGCCAGAGCATTTCCAAACCGTCTCGACAATGATGGATCCCAGGTGGAGGCTGAACACACGGCAGCGGGGAAGCAGGCAGCCCTTGTTCCTCCGGTGAATACTGCACCACGCGCACCATTCGGTCCATCTGAGGTCTTGTATGCGTCAGTATTCGTTCAGCTATAACATAGGTATCAGGGTAAGTCGCCAATTATGAAGATGCTTTTCATAGACCTCTCACATTAGAAACAGTAAGATAGAGTGACGAGGTGAGAAGTGAAGGGTTTGTGGGTTTGTGGGAAGTTGACTTCATCCCGACACCAAGTGGGGAAGGACGAAGAGGCCCTACCTTAATGGCAGGTATTCCTTTCGAAGACACTGGCACAGTTTCCCAGAAATCCCTCCCAGCAAGTAAGGAAACCTAGGCCGTCAGTCATGGTTGATTCGTTATCGGAGAGGATTGAGCGTACCTTTTCTTCTAATGTCAAGGACTGCAGCAATGAGTCGATATTGGGAGCCATGATGAATCGCAACCAAGTCAAGGAGCGATGACCGACACAGGAGACTTCGTAACGGTCAAGGATATATGCGAATTCGCCCCAACTTGAACAACATGACTGCACTTTCACGACAGGACATGGTCGCCGCGGGACTATGTATTGCTTGCTACAACAGCGCACATCCCCGTAGGCCGGAAGATCTGCCCGTCCTCTCCGGAATATCAAAGAGTACTTCCACAGTAGTGGAGCACAGTCCAAAAGATCATTGGCCAAAAGTGGTCACAACACTCATGGCAGGATTCAAGCGCCGCCGAGGTTCTCCCATGGATACTTTGATTCGCTGATCAAAGAACTACGATAACCGCAGAGACCGAAGAATAGCCGCGAAGCAGGCAATCTTGCATTAGATCCTCGGTCCAAGAGGGGTACGATGGGACCAACAGTACAGAAGAATGATTCGTACAAGCTTCGAGTGTTGCGTGTGAGTCGCGAATCCCTACCCAGGCAGGATCCCGGGACAGCTTAGTAAGACACTGCGCACAGATCATTCTGATGTCACTGCAGCAATCAGGTCAGCACGATCTGCCTGAAGCTCAAGCGTTTAGTTGTAGTCTACTTTGTTCGTGTTATCCCAGATCCTCTCTGCGAGCATAAGAGGTGCAAAATGAGTACATCACGGCTGACTGAACGGTTGGATGTGCGCCACCCTCTACAAAGGTTGCAGAGCCCTTCAAGAGGCTTCTCTGGGCTCGTACATGTGCGATGCTACCCCAACTTGATACATCCGCGCGTTGTACTCACACGGTGACGCCAGGTACTTGGCTTGTTTGATTTTTATAGCTGCTTCAAATGGTAGGCGGCCATTGCCACTATGCTACGATGCACCGTGACTGACGCCCGATGCAGGTTGATGAACAATCCAAACAAGATTGTGAGTATATGCGTGTATCTCTGGATCATGACATTTCGTTAGCCATATCCGAACTCCCATTCACGTTAGGGTTCATGTCGAACCAAATCGCGTCAAATTTATTCTGGTATTATGTGCAACACGTTCTCCACCCCTTCGAGGCCGAATCGCAGATCTCAGCTCCTACAAGAATTACGACTGATCTGCTTCTGAACCCCCTACATCAATCAACGCGCTGATGACGATAGAACAAATCCTACGGCTGGCATCTCCAATACCTGACCATAATCGGCCTTTCGCTATCCACGCTCTCCTTCTCCATCGGCCTGCTCGCTGACATGCTCAACTCGCCCACCCTATTCACCCTGAAGGTATGGAAGTTTCCACTATAAGGTGTCTCCTGGCGTAGATCTGTGAAATGCGACCTAGGTGGCATTTTGAAAAGCCTGCTAAGACCACCTATCCTCTTATTCCCCTTGAAGAACAGTCACTGACCTTATACTTGAATCTTCAGAACTACCTCTCCTTAACCGCAACTCCACTCGAGTGTCTGATTTCGATCCTGTACTGGGGCTTGCGCCTCATCTCTCCGTCTCTGGTTGTTCCACCGGACCTCCCCATGCTACCCGTACTCATTGACTTCTCCTTCCACTTGTTCCCCTCCTTGTTACTCACCCTCGACACTCTACTCCTATCTCCGCCCTGGCCAACTAGTCCAGTGAATCCAAGAGCCGGGCTGATTACGCTGAGTGTGAGCACGGGACTCGCGTTTGCCTACTGGTTCTGGATTGAGCTGTGCTATCGCCATAACGGGTGGTATCCGTACCCAATTTTCGGTCTTTTGAGTACAGGACAAAGGATTGCACTCTTTGCGGGTAGTGGAGGTGTCATGTGGGCTGTCGGTGCTGGGTTGCGGTGGGCGTACAAGATTTTGAATGGAATTGACGAGGATGGTATAGGGAAGAATGGGTCGAAGGATGCATGACGCATGAAGAGTGCATTTACCGAGCAGTATGACCAGCGGGGGGATGCGCGCAAACTATAAGACCACGACATCAGATTCGGCGTTACATCCTCGTTGGGGTTTTTCGACGTTAGCATGGGTAGGTCGATCTCGAGACACCGATTAGACTAGATGACTCAGATCTCAAATGGAGGTTCATGAAGAAAGTATGATCATTAAGTCTTTTATTGACTATCAGTAATGTTGTATTAAGTGCCATGCACAAAGAAGAAGCCTCGACACCTAGACCTAGTGTGGACATTTCTCTGACCATATTCGCCGAAGTATGCTGTAGAATATCTGTACACTCAGGGAGTAGTTGTATATTAGTACTGTCGTTTATGTCGCATTCGGTGAGCGGAAACCCGCAGAGGTGGTTAGCGTGAGCGATGTCGATAGCGTTCTCGATGCAACATCCGAATAGTGTATGGCTCTCTATGAGATGTTGAGAGCTGTCAAGCGACGGATCATAATAACGGTTGTGCGATAATGAAGTAGAGCCGTGAGTGAATGTACTGAACGACAGCATGAGGCAAAGTACACGAACGCTGACACCAAAAGCTAAACGAGCGTCTGAGTGACGATCCCAATCGAAGCCCGACAAAACCGAAGCCTGCAATGTGGGCAACGATGGGAGTATGAGGACGGAGCTGAGACGGTTAGATTGCCAGTCGAAGTTGCGCAGCGATATATTTGATCGGCCAATGCGTGCTGCTGTTGTCCTAGGCCGTAGATGGTGAAGGCGGAGCAGTGAGGGTGCGCTGATCATCGACATCGTCGTGAGCTCGTTGGTAGGCGGTATTGGCATAAAGGTTGCCCTGGTACTGGAAAGCGTGCTGGTCCTGGCCCAATCCATACGCATACGTTGCATGGTAATGGTACCCGCTAGGGTGACGCTGGTGGAGGCCAAACGTCGGCTGATGGTGCGCCAACATATCATTCTCCTTGCCTTGGTACTGGTATCCATTCGTGTAGGCTTTATAAGCAGGGAACGCTGGCGCTGGAGAAGGCGATGCTTGATGGTGGTGGTAGCTGGCCGTGAGGTAGTTGAGCGGGGCAGGCTGTCCAAATGGGAGCTCGTCATCATTGTAGACTTCGAAAGCTCGCTTCTTCCGTGAACCTTCGTTGCCGAAGCCGTAGTCCAGGCGACGTTCACTTTCGTATTGGGCACGTCCATGCAACGAGAAGGGCAGCGGCCTAGTGACCTGGCGGGGTCGACGGCTGGCATTGGGATCCATGTCCGCAAGTGCAGGACGAGGCAGGAACGGCCTGGGGCTCTCGGCCCCGAGGAGGCTATCTTCCTCATCGTCGATGACGGAGCTAGAGATCCTCCTCTGCCGCTTGAACGACCCTTGCGGCGTGAAGATGAGCTCAGTGGCCTCAACCTCCTGCGAGTTGAGCTCAAGCTGTTCCACGACCCAACTGTCCTTCTTCTGGTTCCGCTTGCGCCGCATTTCCGGGGTAGCGGAGTCGAAGATGTCCATGCCGGGCCAGTAGACGCCCTTGAGCCGGGTGCTCTCGCTGACGGCCATGGGGTCCTCTGCTGTGGGCGGTGCTGCATCGGCGGCATCATCCTCAATGGCACACGAGTCCTCTACGCTGTAACGGAAGCCGGCGCGGGCCATGGGCTCGGAATACTCGCTCGAGGTGTCGTAGTCGGGGTTGGTGTAGCTCTGCGACGTGGACCGGGAGCCGGGTGGCCAGTATTGCATCCGGGCCGCGAAGGGCCGGTGTCGAAGAGAGGGCCCGGGCTGGGCGGTGGGCGTCGGCAGCATCGAATGCTCAACCTTGACCTGGTGCTGCTCCGAGAGGCGGGGGTCGAGCAGACTGCCCACGGCGGCTCGAGGGCGTGCCGGTCGCGGGGCGGGCGCTTCGAGCTTCGCGGGCGTGGCATTCACGCGGCCTGCAACGCGGATCATGTCAGTGAAAGCCAGTGGCGCGCAGAGCGGAGACTGGGCCCATACCAGCTGGCCTCGCTCGGGTGCGGCGTCTGTCCTTCTGGTTCATCCGGTCTGACATGAGCTCCTCGACGCGCCAGTCTGCATACCACTGGTCGTAGGCCTCAATCGACGCCCTGGCCTCGCCATCGTGGCTGGATCGAACTTTCAATCTGTAGTAGGCCGACAGGTGCCCCTTGCTGGCTATGTGGGTGAGCAGGTGAGAGACGTCGCTGAAGTCTGGCTTCTTGGGGCAGATGTTGCAATGCAGCGGAATGCCGCTGGTCGACATTGCGGGCTGCACCGGCAAGGAGCGTGAACGCTGCGTGAAAGGGAAAGGTGCTATGCAATTGGAGAGAGTGGAAGACGCATGAAAGGAGCGGGCTGTTGGGGCGAAGAAGGAGAGGAGGCGATGAGAGAGCAAGCAGATAGTAGACTGGAAGCACGATTGGCACGAGGCTACTGCCAAGGCCTAGAGCATTGTTGATTGTTGATACGACGAAAGCTAGAGGAGAGGGACCGCTTCCACTTGTAGAGTGTTGAGGAAAGAGGCAGCAGGCTACGGACTGCAAGAAGGCCTTTTGTAGTTGGCGGTCGAGGACTGCAGAGCCACGTGGGAAGCCTCGGCGTCCCCAAACCGACAACACCTTCGTTCTCCTCCGGCTTTGTATCTCCCGCCTCATGGATCAGGAGACGAGAGTTATTAGATAGCGAGAGGGGTGTCTTTCTCGCACATACTGTGCACCGAAGAAACTGCCAAGCTTAGGCCAAACTACGTGAACTTACATGCGGCGCCGCTGGCTGGCGTGGCCAAGATCTACACAGCATCCATGGTGGAAAGCGTACAGCAAGACAAGCATCCTCGAGGATTATGACATGCTCTTCACGACGTCCTCTCATCTTGACTCTAAAATGCCATGAAGTGATACTACTTGGCTTGAGCTCTATGTGCCACTCATTTGCCTAGACATCTCTTGGTGACCGCGCGGGGCATACAACTGCAGGCTAGGCTTAGTGTTGGTAATGGAACCAGGTGTTCAAGTTCCTTACTAGATAGGATCGACTTCAACGAGCCCAGGATACTTGAGCAGACTCAGACCTGCGATGCCGAACACGGTGTGGAACACATCCACCATGTCGCCCGGGCGGTCCGCGATGCCACCGAGTTCGGTATCCTGTGCTGTTGGTCAACAGCGACAAGCTCATGTTCGCGAAGAACCCACCTGGCACTGAAGGATAAAAGCAGCCAGCTTTTCGCCGTCTATCCAGTGCAGCTTGTTCAGCATGGCGAGACTGCTCAACACCCACCAACTGTAGCACACGTCCTCCTTCTTCTCGGGCCGGCCGTTGAGCCCGCCGTTCTTGAGCTGTCTTTCGCTGAGCCACGCCCCTAGCTTGTCCTGGTCTACAAGATCCAGTCTACCTGCGATGGTGAGGGCAGCTACACATGTAAATATCTGACCCGAATGTGACTCCGCTCCAGGACTGGTGCCGTAGCCACCGTCGAAATTGGCACAGGACTGGATGTGCGCCACGGCCCTGTCAACATTGACCAGATGGAGCTGGCCCATCAACGAGAGGGCATTCAGTGCACCGTACAGGAAGCGCGTGTCTTGCTCGCCCCATTCGTCACCTGCGAAAGTGCCCGTCTCGGGATCCTGGAGGTCTGCTATATCTGAACATGGTAAGCGTGAAACTGGGACCATGCTGCTCCGAACAAACCTACATTTAGCGATTTTCTGGCGTCCACCGGGTACACGTGCTTCGAGATCAGCGAAGGCGTCCAGGGTCGCCAGAATCTGCACGCCGCTCACGGTGTATAGCATGTGGGCATCGTGCCCTGGAGCAGCTCCAATCCCGCCATTCTCATGCAGACACGAACAGACAAAGTCAAGAATGCCCTGGCGAGGGAGCGCGTCCGGGTGTCCAAGCAGGTGCAGAGCGGTGAGACCCCAGTACAGGCCGTTCAGGCGCAGGTGCTCCGTGAGCCAGTACTCGAGCTCGTCTTTGCGCTGGGTGCCGGGTCAGCCAGTGCGTGGAGAAGGTGAAGGGCCGTGGCCAGGCAGAACGCACGCTGTCGAGGCTCTGGATGTAGTGGACGTGCTTGTCCACGAAGAGCCGCATCTCAGCCGGCAGCTCGGCGACGCCCCCGCGGCCGGGCCCAGAGACGAGGGCCATGGTGGTGTGCGATGGAGATGCCGGATGCAGCGTCCGGACAGCGGAGTCCAAGGTGTTCAACAAGCGCGGTGGTGGATGTGCACGGGCCGGGGGGAGGATGAAACAGCGTCTGGCAGCGCGTCGCAGGGCGCTCGCCGCTCGGCATGTCTCCGCCGGCGCGTATTGACCGGGCCCTGGCGCGCTCAAGTGCATCTGGACTCTGGGCACTGCAAGCTGTGAAAGCCTCCGCTGCAGGCGCCTGCAATCTGGCCTTGCGTCCTGCTGCTGCTGCTGCTGCTGCTGCTGCTGCGTGCCCTGCCGTGAGGTCACCGCCGCGAACAGAGCCCCTCGCGCCGTTCAGGCCTCGCTCGCTTGCGACAGGACGCTACAGCTGCTGCTGCGCTGCTGCTCAATGCTTAGTGCCTAGTGCTCAGTGCTCAGTGCTCAGAGTGCTCACCAAACGCGCGCGCGCTGAGTCTTGCGTTTTGAAGTGCTTTTCCTTTTCGCAGTCACGGCAGCAGTAGCAGCAGCGGTAGCAGCAGTAGCAGCATTCTCCGCGCGCCCGCCCGCCGCCTGCCGCTCACTCATACGACAGCTGCCGCGCTCCCGCAACGGCGCCCTCACGCCTGTAACCCCGTCTGGTGCAGGTTGACGCTGGACGCTGGACGCTCGACGCTCGACGCTTGCTCGGCCCCAAAATAGCTCAGCACCAGGAGACTGCGTCCTTGGTCGCCGCTCAGCACCAGCGCCGCCCGCCCAGGCACGAACGCCTCTTTGACGCCCCGGATTCAGTCGACGATCCCTTGTCCCCGGCACAGCTGGTAAGTGAGAGCGCGCGCCCTGCCAGCGTTGAGACTGGCCCCTCCGTCTTTGTTTCGGCATCGTGGCAGATGCAATGTCGTACAACATGGCCCGGCCGTGCACCGCTCCTTTGACCTTGCACCCACAGGCTAACGGGCACTCGCGGCCACAGACTGGACCACCGTCCCTCGAGTTCCCCTCCCCTCAGAATTAAGTCACGACCCGAGTGGGCAGCCCGCTGCGTTGCACACGGCTGGACACTGTTCCCGCAGCGCGCTCTCCTGCATACGTGCGGCTCTCCTTGCTATACGGAGCCGACAGAACGACTCCTCCTCGCAGGCGACGCATCCGGGCACGCCTGCAGAGACGTGGGCAAGGAACAGCTGCACCACAAAAGGCCTGTCGCGGTTCGTACTACACGTCTCTCACTCCATATCCCACCCTGGCTGTCTGGTTCCTCCATCGTATGCACACGCTGACCGCCATGAGCAGACACAGATCTCCCACTCTGAACAGCACGCGTGCCTGCTGCATCGAAGGTCCGCCGGCCCATGCGCCACAACGACTGGAACCTTCAGCTCGACGACTCGATCCGCACGCGCCTCGTCCCCCGAGCAATTCCAAACGTTGTTTGCACTCTCCCCATACCGAGACACTCCTTTTAGACACACATATCGAGGTATTTAGCCCACTGTCGGAGGAGCTTAGAGGGCGGAGGGCAAAAGAACCGTCGCTTGCTTCATGGTACAGCTGCGCTAAATATTCACTAGCCCGGCAAGACATTCAGGAAGCCCCTCAGAAAAATGCCCAAGTCGTCGACTCTGTCCCTGGCGATGCGCTCGAGAGGTGGAAAAGAAAGCGTAGCATCGCCCGCAAGTCCTCGGAGCCCGGTGTCTCCGCACGCAGTCCACGGCGCTGAAGCCGATGCTACAACGCCGACTGCGCCCTATCACAACATGCCCGATTCTCCCGCCTCACCAAAACCACGGAAGGATTCGAAAAGCATTTTCTCCAACTTTGGCGCAACCAAGTCATCCTCGCGGATAGCAAGCCCAGACCATTCGATCCGCACCGTCCCTGGCCAAGAGGTCGCACATGCCTTCTACGGCAATGGTCGTGGCGGCGGCTCAACGCCCGATCTAAGCCGCCCTGTACAAACTCCCAACTCGGAGGGTACGTGCTCTGCATGGGCTCCTGGGCATCCTTCGCTAACAGCCGTAGATAACCGCTCAGAGGCTGCAGGTGCTGAGCCGCGGATGAACAGTACGTCGGCGGAGACGCCAGAACAGAGCCTAGACGCGAACAACGCAAAGCGACAGGGAAAGGCGAAGAAGTCAGGGATGCTCTCGAGATCCAAGTCGATCAAGATCGAGGAGAATGCGAGCAATCGGGCGAAACTGAGAGCGAACCCTCCAAAAATATCCCCTGAAGCGCCAGCGTCATGGAGCAATGGCGACGCGGTTCCGTTGAAGACGGCACCCTTGGAAAAGGGACAATCTTGGCGCCAGAATATTTCTTTTGGGAAATTGCGGACGCACTCGGCTGACCGACACGACGGATCGCAGAGTTCTCTGCAAGAAATCGAGCCTCCCTTGCGCAAAGATCGAGCAGAGCAGAGCTCTCTCGCATCCAGCTCGTACAACGAAAGCAAAGGAGCAACCTTGATGTCGAGTCTGGGCTCTGGCGCCAGAAAGATGGGCGAGAGAATGGAAACGGCGCGGAAAGGAGTGTTTGGGAAGCTGGGTCGAAGTACAAGTAACCACGACAGGGAACTCCAGATTCCGAAAGAGCAATACCAATTCAAGATCATTCACGAGGGCTTGGTCGAGCAAACTCGGTTGACTCGGATATCGAGCCGATTGGAGAACTCCAAGGATAAGACAGAGTTCTGGATGCCGGCACTACCATGGCGTTGCATCGAGTAAGTCCCATCTGTCGAGTCTCATGCACCCAGTCATTGTACTAATGAGTATATCTGTAGTTACCTCAACATGAAAGGGTGCGAAGAGGAGGGATTGTACCGGGTTCCTGGAGCAGCTCATCAGGTCAAGTTCTATGAGCAGAAGTTCGATCAAGGTACGTTCTGAATGTGCGTGATCAATGTACAAGGTGAGTTAATGAGAAACAGATCGAGACATCGACCTGATTGCGGATGACAACCTCAATGACCCTAACGTGATCGGTTCGCTTTTCAAAAACTGGCTCCGGCAGCTCCCAGACGAGATCTTTCCAAAGGCGACGCAAGCAAGGATCCAGCAAGAGTGTCAGGGTGCCAAAAGCACCCCTCAAATGTTGAAAGATGAGCTCTCCAAACTGCCACCCTTCAATTACTATCTTCTCTTTGCCATCACATGCCATATCAGTCTGCTGCACTCATGTGCTGAGTTCAACAAGATGAACTATAGCAACCTCTGCATATGCTTCCAGCCAGCCATCAAGATCGATGCATTCTGCTTTCAGTTTCTCATTCTCGATTGGCGCAACTGCTGGCAAGGCTGCTGGACAGAGAAAGAGTACTTGACCGAGGAGGTGAAATTGCTGGAAGACGCGGAGGCGCAACCACCACCTACCAACGGCCACGTGCCTCAAGGTCAGATAAAGTCGAAAGGACCACAATCATCTTCGGGATATCTGGGTGATTCATTGAAAGCATCCTCTGGGCGAAGCAACTCGTCGGATCGCTCAAAACCTGGGTCCAATCGAGGCATCTCGGCAGATCGCAGCGTGACGTCTGGACGCGCGACTCCCCCTAGCATATACGCTCCAGACAGGACGAACAACTCGAGACGCGGGACTGCTTCGGAGCGAGAGCCATCGACAGACAGGGCAACGTCTTCCTCACACAGCCGCGAAGCATTCAACGCCAGCGAAACACCAAGACGGGCGCCGGCTTCGCTAAGCACGGACGCGCTGGGGGACGACGAAGACAGCAGCGCAACACCAACCCAGGCTCAGCACAATCGAGGGGAGTCTCAAAACAACCAGTTCCGGCTTGATCTGAGTAACCCACCCAGCTCTCCCTTTTCAATAAAATTCTGATGGACGTGGCGCCTGGCCAGTGGAGGATATCTAGGTTATGTGCACGAAATGATGATTCGGGATTTGGATAGGGATTCTTGTTCAGTTATGCATACTGGGGTTAATTTGGACGCCCCCAGATCGCGATACCCGCTCGTCACACTTTTCGGTTTTGGTAGCAGAAGTTCATGGTAATGGTCATTGATCGGTTGGTACTAGCGGAGGCGTTTCGGGTGCTTTGCATGCTTTGCGTTGCTGCATATCTGCGACAGGGGAGAGAGGGCATTGGACTAGCATTTTTGAGCGGGCGAGAGGGTGGGAGTGTACGATAGGATGGGACGAAGACGTTTTCCTCGAATTGCACGCCATGCACTTCAATGTTCGTATGGGTCAACAGTGAAGACAAGCTTGGCGGTGAGAGACGGCGTGACGTACGTGGTAGGTGCGTTGCGGCAGGCGGCTCGTTCCTGGCAGCTGGCCAGGTGTGGGTTGTGGGTTGTGGTTGGGCGTGGTTGGGCGTGTGGTGTCCCCGCGGCGGTGCTCCAGCGGCCAGGGCTTGCCGATCGTCGCAGTGCTGAGTGCTCCTTCATCTTCAGCATTCTTCCAAGGTTGTCACCACAGCGCGATTGCGCCGTCCGCTCGCGCGCTCCTGCCCCGTATCGTATCCTCTACTTCTGTGTTTATATAGCTTCGTCGGCCGGCCCTCTACGAGCCATCATCGCCCTCATCGCCCTACTTTAGCATTATCGCCATTTCTACAGCTACGAAGCGCACATCTTTTGCACTCTTGTTGATTCTTTTGCATTCGAGCCAGTCCACCGCACCAATTCGCCTTCACACCCCGTGACCGTCCTCAGAGACATGAGTGGCACCCAGCCGCCTGCGCAGGCTGTCTACCAGCTGCCATTGACCGACGCCGGCGCCCCCGACGTGCCTGGCACATACATCTACCTGCCCCCGCCCACGGACCCCGCCTACCTGGTCCGCTTCCTGGTCGAGGGCACCAGCTCCATATGTCGGCAGGGCAGTCTTTGGGTGAACATCCCGGCCAAGGGCGAGAAGTTCCAGCGGAGCCAATACCGCGAATACAAGTCTGGCCTGCCTTGCCTGCCTGCCGCTCCGTCTAGTCCCTGCTGACCGTTCATCCCAGGCTCAAGCCGGACTTCAATGGCAGCAGCCAGATCGACATTCCCGTCCACGAAGCCAATGCCTACTCCTTCTACACGACGTATGCGCCGCTGCCAACATGGTCCTTCACAGACGTCGCTCCGACCAAGCCGACCCGCACGCCCACGTACTACATTGACGTTTGTCCGAAGCTCACGCTGCGGGACCAGCAGCTGCCGGTCGAGTCCATCGTCATCTTCTCCATCCTGTCCAAGTTCATGGGCAGCTTCCCCACAGACTGGGACAACCACCTGCGAGGCATCGGCCAGCGCGGATACAACATGGTCCACTTCACCCCTCTCATGATCCGAGGCGACTCCAACTCGCCTTACAGTATATACGACCAGCTTCAGTTCGACAACGCTTCATTCCCCAATGGCGAGGAAGACGTCGCTCGCATGATCCAGAAGATGCAACAAGAGTTTGGCCTGTTGGCCATGACAGACGTGGTCTGGAATCACACCGCAAATAACAGCAAGTGGCTGGAGGAGCATCCAGAGGCGGGCTATAACGTCGACACGGCTCCGTGGCTGAGACCCGCGCTCGACCTCGACACCGCGCTCCTGAAATACAGCCAGGACCTGAGAAGTCTTGGGCTGCCTACTGCACTGCACAGCGTAGCCGACCTGCTGAAAGTCATGGACGGTGTCAAGACACGCGTCCTCGGCGGCTGTAAGCTCTGGGAGTACTACGTGCTCAATGTCGAACGAGACACCGAGGCCACCGTTCAGACCTGGACGGCTGGGCAGGCTACGTTCCCGGATGGAGCCTTTAGTGAAGCCGGCATCCGTGGCCTCGATGCCGTCAAAGAGTGGCCCCTCAAGCAGAAGGCCGATTGGTTGGTTGACCACGCCCTTCGCGGGGGAGATAGGATGGGTGAGCGGTTCCGCCGCCGCATCGACCCCCCCGTTGCTGCCGGACTCTTGTGTGCCTTGTTCGGCCGCTTCGATAGCCGTACTAGCAGTACTCCCGATCAGAGGGCAGCACATGGCGCCATTCAGCGCATCCTGGAAGAAGTCAACCTCCAATTCTACCGAGAGTATGACGGAGATGCAGCAGAGATCATGGAACAGCTCTTCAACCGCATCAAGTATGTCCGACTCGATGATCACGGTCCCAAGCTTGGCGAGATCACTGATGCGAAACCGCTGATTGAGCCGTACTTCACTCGCCTTCCCCTCAACGAGGTTACGAAGAAACACAACCCTGAGGCTCTCGCACTCGTCAACAATGGCTGGGTGTGGGCTGCTGATGCATTGAGGGACAACGCCGGATGGAAATCCCGGGCGTATCTCAGGCGGGAAGTCATCGTCTGGGGCGATTGCGTCAAGCTTCGTTATGGAGACGGCCCCCAGGATAATCCCTATCTTTGGGAGCATATGGCAAAGTACACAAGGCTGATGGCCAAGTACTTCCAGGGTTTCCGCATTGACAATTGCCACTCTACACCAATCCACCTCGCAGAATACATGTTGGACCAGGCCCGAACGGTCAATCCTAACATCTTCGTTGTGGCGGAGTTGTTTTCCGGTTCTGAGGAGATGGACTTCGTGTTTGTCGAGCGTCTAGGTATCAGCGCCTTGATTCGGGAGGCTATGCAGGCCTGGAGTACGCAGGAGCTGAGTCGACTTGTTCATCGCCATGGCGGCGTTCCAATCGGCAGCTTCGACCCAGACGAAGTCCTGAATGCAGAGTCTGGCGAAGAGACAAGGCTAGTAGATGGGCAGGTAACGTCAAAACGCGAAGTCATCCACAAGATCAAGCGAAGTCCTGTCCACGCCCTCTTCATGGATTGCACTCACGACAACGAAACGCCGGCGCAGAAACGCGACGCTCGGGACACGCTACCCACGGCTGCGCTGGTCGCCCTGTGTGCTTGCGCAACAGGCAGTGTTATGGGCTTTGACGAGATCTATCCCGAGCTCATCGAACTCGTTCATGAGAAGCGCCTCTACTCTTCAAATAGTTCTACCGGGGGACCTGTCAAAGCTCAAGCAGGTGAAGGAGGCATTGGTGGCATCAAGAAAATCCTCAACCAGATCCACGTCGAGATGGGAAAGAAGGAGTACGACGAGACATATATTCATCACGACGGCGAATATATCACTGTGCATCGGGTCAATCCTCATACCAGAGAAGGCTACTTCTGCATCGCTCACACGGCCTTCCCAGGGTATGGTAATGGCAATGCGGGGTTCGCTCCTACAAATCTTCCTGGGACGAAAGCTAGACTGATTGGAGCCTGGAATTTGGAGGTTGACAACAGCTCGGAATCAAGAGCTTCGGTGACCAGCGACAAGAAGTTACTCCGTGGTCTGCCTAGTCAGACCAAGGAGCTGCGTGGCATCATTATCGAAACCAATGACGATTCGACTACCATCAAGGTACCCGAGAAGTTCCCCCCTGGAAGCGTTGCGCTTTTTAAGACCTCGGTCCCAAGCGCCGAGCACAGCGAAGGCCTCGACAGGTTCGTTACCACAGGCGCTCGCCCTGCCTTCAAGGATGTCAATCTTGCCGACCTCAACTTTATTCTTTACAGATGCGACGCCGAGGAGAGGGACTCGTCAGGCAACAAGGATGGCGTATACGACATTCCTGGTCATGGTCCGTTGGTGTATGCTGGCTTACAAGGCTGGTGGAGCGTATTGCGAGACATTGTCAACGATAACAACCTCGGCCATCCGCTCTGCAACCACCTTCGCGAGGGACAGTGGGCTCTGGACTACTGTGTTGGACGCCTGGAGCGGATATCGGAGACGAAGAGGTTCAATCGTATACAGGGACCAGCGAAGTGGTTGAAAGACAGGTGTGATGCTATCCGGAAGGTTCCGAGCTACTTGCTTCCGCGGTACTTTGCCTTGGTAATCCAGACAGCATACAACGCAGCAGTGGACCGTAACGTTGAGCTTTTGAACCAGAACATCCGTACTGGCCAAGCTTTTCTTCGCAGCCTTGCTCTTGTCAGTACTCAGGTTACGGGATACATGAACAGTGCCTCACTCTGGCCCGAGGAGAGTGTTCCGAGTATGGCAGCCGGTCTCCCACACTTTGCTTACGACTGGGCTCGGTGCTGGGGTCGGGACATCTGCATCTCAGCTCGCGGCCTTTACCTAGGGACAGGCCGGTACGGAGACGCCAAGGAGCATATACTTGCGTTTGCAAGCGTACTCAAGCACGGCATGATTCCAAACTTGCTAAGCGGAGGTAAACTTCCTCGTTACAATTCCCGGGACTCTGTATGGTGGTTCCTTCAGAATATCCAGGACTACACAAAGATTGTTCCCGAAGGCAAGGAATTGCTGCAAGACAAGGTCAAACGCCGCTTCTTGCCATACGATGACACTTGGTTCCCTCACAACGACAAACGGGCGTACTCGAAGATATCTACTATCGAAGATGTCATCCAGGAGTCCCTCCAACGACATGCAACAGGGCTAGACTTCCGGGAGTACAATGCTGGCCCTGATCTTGACAGCCAAATGAAATCGGAAGGGTTCGACATCAAGATCACGCCTGATTGGGAGACTGGTATTATCTTTGGCGGCAACCAGTGGAACTGCGGCACATGGATGGACAAAATGGGCGAAAGCGAGAAGGCTGGTAGCAAAGGGGTGCCCGGTACGCCTCGCGACGGTGCCCCGATTGAGATTACCGGCATGCTTTACAGTTGCCTCCGATGGGTGGCCGAACTCCATGCGAAAGGCGACCACAAGTATGAGGGCGTCACAATCGAAGATGGCAAGTTCCTTTCTTTCCAGGACTGGGCAGACAAGATCAAAGCGAACTTCGAGCGGGTCTACTACGTACCGCGGACTCCAGAAGAGGACGGCGACTACGATGTCAATCCCAAGATAATCAATCGCCGCGGTATCTACAAAGATTTGTATCGGTCCGGCAAAGAGTACGAAGACTACCAGCTCCGGCCGAACTACTGCGTTACAATGACGGTGGCGCCCGACCTTTTCGACGTCGATCACGCCCTCTATGCTTTGCAGCAAGCCGATAGGATATTGTTGGGACCTCAGGGCATGAAGACTCTCGACCCGTCTGATCTCAATTACCGTCCTTATTACATCAACAGCGAGGACTCGAGCGATTTCCACACGTCCAAAGGACGCAATTACCACCAAGGACCGGAATGGGTGTGGCCTACCGGGTTCTTTCTTCGCGCGCTCCTCAAGTTCGACCTGAAACGGCGCAATACGGCCGAGGAGAGGGTTGAGAGTTACCAGCAAGTTACCCGCCGCCTGGCAGGGTGCATGAAGGCGGTCCAGGAGAGTCCGTGGGCGGGTTTGACGGAGCTGACGCAGAAAGACGGCGCATTCTGTGGCGATTCTTGCCCCACACAAGCATGGTCAGCTAGTTGCATCATTGATTTGTTCCAAGACGCGCACGAGTACGAGTTGGAAGATTCGGAGTGAGGTTGAGGTGTTGCATCGAACCTGCCGGGGTCCTTGGTGACAACTTCGGGAGAGCTTGGTGCCTTGCGGTGGAATGGCTTGTTGCATGTGCATAAGATAGACAGTATTCTTTCTCCTAGAGCCCTGCAAATCATACGGGTTGGGTTGTTTCCGAGCTGCAGGCGGCTCCAGGGCTGTGACGACAGTGAGACAGTGAGACACGTGAAGACGCGTACTAGCGCGATTGCTTGATGATTGTTACACAACATTGGGCTCAGCAGGTCTTTAGACTCAACGCTTCCGTCCCTTTACGTTCGGCACGCACTACCAATTTCAGGCGACTCCAAGCATGGGCTCCCGCAAGAGACCTGCCGAGGCCCTTGACCTCAGTACCGATGATTCTGCGCCCTTCTCTTCTTCCGCAGCCCCGTCGTCATCGCAGGGCTACGTCATCTCGCAGCCAACATCGTCGCAACCACGTCCAGCGAAGCAAGCGCGCAGTCTTCCAGGCCCTCCCCGTGCGATTGCGCCTGGTGCGGGGTCATCCCAGGCAGACCCGCTCCTTATCGACGACGGCGACGACGACAATGATGATGGCTCGCAGGAGGTTGCCGACGGGACGCAAGGTTTCAATGAGACGCAAGCTAGATTCGGGCTCTATGGAGTGATGAACGCGAAGATTGTGGGCTGTGTAAGTCTGCCAGTACGATGGACACGTGAGACATTTGCGCTGATTGTCCTCCTCAGCGCTTCTACAATGACTATGCGACCGTAGGCGAATTCGTCGTGTTGCGGAGGGAGCCGTCAAACCCCTATGATTCGAATGCGATACAGGTCCTCAACGTCCAGGGTGATCAGATCGGACATATTCCACGCGGACCCGCAGCAAAGCTGGCTGAGTACATGGATCGTCGCCTGCTCTTGGTCGAAGGCTTCATCACGGGGCCGAAGGGATTTCTATGAGTGCCCGATCGAAGTCAAGCTATACGGGCCTGACGAGCCTGTGGAAAGGGCCAACCTCATGACTCAAATGAGGGACGACAAACTACCCGTGGGGAGTGCGACGGACAGGCGCAGGCAAGAGCAGAAAGCTGAGACAGAGAGGCAAAAGCTCGCCGCTAAAGCAGCCAAGATGGCGAAAAAGAATGGTGGAGCTGTCGTCGGGACGGGCCAAGGTGCGCCAAATGACAATTCGATGGCAGAATATGCTGCGGGCTCTTGGCAGGCCATGGGCATGTCCAGTATGAGCCTCGAGGACATTATTGGTTCTAGCGAGCGATTTAATCCTCGCAATATCGGGCAAGTTGTTGAGCAGTTTGGTGTCAAGGAGGAAGACCTGGTAAGCTTTTTGGCGTTTCTAACAGTTCGATTTAAGGCGCCACTGACACATGAGCAGGCGGCTATGCCAAAAGCTACGCAGCCAGAAGCACTCCTGACCGAACTTCACCCCTTTCAGCTACAAGTAAGTTGACCACGATAAGAAGCCTAATGCTCATACTGAACTTGCTGCAGGGTCTCCAGTGGATGTTGGACAAGGAGAGCCCTCAACTACCTGCCGCAGGGACGAAGGATGTCGTCCAGCTCTGGCAGCGACATCCACGACAAGCCAATGCTTTCACCAACCTTGCCACGAACTTCTCTATCACTAACCCTACACTTGCTAGTGGAGGTATCCTAGCCGATGACATGGGGCTCGGAAAGACGATTCAAGTCATTTCGCTTATTTTGGCTGATAGGCAGCTTGGTCGTCGCGCTCGAGATGCCGCTGATGCCACACTTATTCTTGCCCCCGTTTCGGTGATGAGTAATTGGAGCACCCAAATGGAGAAGCACATCAAGGAGAAGCATGCTTTACGTGTAATGTTCTACCATAGGACCAGAAAGCAGCCGATAACCCCGAAGGAGATTAAAAAGTACGATGTCGTTATCAGCACGTACGACAGTGTCTCTTCTGAGTGGCATGCACAAAAGAGTACCACACTACCTCGAAAATCAGGAGTCTTCAGCATCAAATGGCGCCGTATCATCCTCGACGAGGGACACAATATCCGCAATCCGAAAGCCAAGAAGACTGTTGCAGTCACCAGTCTCCTCGCGCAATCCCGCTGGGTCCTGACGGGAACACCAATCATCAACAATTTGAAGGATCTCTTCTCGCTCGTTCGGTTTCTCGGTCTCTCGGGGGGACTGAATAAACTAGAGATCTTCCACGGAGCACTCATCCGGCCTGTTACCCAAGGTGATCCTCAAGGTAACAAAGCCCTGCAGCTTCTGATGGGTAACATGTGTCTTCGCCGCAAGAAGGAGATGTCCTTCATCGATCTCCGCCTACCTGAACTCTCCGAATATGTGCACAAGGTACGTAAGCTCCATTTCATTGCCACATGGATTAGGTTTTTCGGGAGAGAGCCCCACTGATTTCACCCCTTTCTCCATAGGTTACCCTTCTCCCACATGAGCAGGAGAAGTATGAAGCTCTTGAGGCCCAAGCCAAAGGCACGCTCGACATGTACCGATCTAACCTCAACAAACACGCCCACTCCGCCGATACATATCGCCACCTCCTCGAGGTATTGCTGCGTATGCGTCAGCTCTGCAACCACTGGAAGCTCGTTGGCGACGAGCGTCTTGAGGCCGTCCTCCAGCAACTCGCGGCCGAAGGCGTGGTGGACCTGACGGAAGAGAATAAAGCCGCTCTGCAAAAAATGTTGCAGCTATCAATCGACTCACAAGAAGACTGTCCGATATGCCTCGACTCACTGCGGGATCCGATAATCACCACATGCGCGCATATTTTCTGTACAGCTTGTATTGAGCGCGTAATCGACACTCAGCACAAATGCCCCATGTGCCGAGCGGAGCTGGAGTCTTTTGCCACAACTACAGTGCAACCAGCAAAGGAAGCCCCTCCAGCACCCAATGCCATGCCCACAGAAGACCAGGTCAAGGATAAACAGTCGCTGGAGCAGAACTCTTCAAGCAAAGTTCAGGCCATGCTCTCCATTCTCCAAGCAAGCCACAAAGATCCAACCACGAAAACAGTCATCTTTTCCCAATGGACAAGTTTCCTAGACATTCTCACCCCACATCTCCTCTCCGCGGGCTTCAAGATTACACGCATAGATGGCAGTATGAGCGCCACTTCCCGTGACACCGCGCTCCACCTCTTCGACACTGATGCTTCTACCACCATCCTTCTCGCCTCCCTTTCCGTATGCAGCGTAGGCTTGAACCTGGTTGCAGCTAATCACGTCATCATGGCGGACAGTTGGTGGGCACCGGCGATAGAAGACCAAGCTGTTGACCGAGTGCATCGACTTGGACAGAAGAGGGAGACCAAGGTATAGAGGTTGGTCGTGCAGGACAGCGTCGAGGAGAGGGTATTGGGAATCCAGGAGGAGAAACGAGCCTTGATGGGGTTGGCGTTTGCGGAGAAGGATGAGGAGAGGAAGAAGAGGAGGCGTGGGGCTGGACTGGCGGATCTGGAGAGGTTGCTTGGTGGGAGGGAGCATAGGGCCGGGGCCAGCGCTCAAGAAAGTGTCCCGCAGGGTCAGTCTGATGCGGAGGCTGTCTCGGGCCAGGCGAATGGTGCGAAGCGGGGTAGAGGGAGGCCGAGGAAGTAAAGGTGGTCAACAATATGGCGAGTGTGAAAAGTCTCGGTTTGTGTTCTTGGCTGCGTTCTGTTAGCGGCGATGGTCTATGGGCGTAAAGGTGGCTTTGGTCTGCAGGGCGAGTGTTTGGCGTCTTCTTGGTGGAGTATGGGTATCTGGGGCATTCAAGATTACTGAAAGAGAGTCGGGCGCAAGCCATAATACATCTGACTTATAGTTACGTGTAGGATTGATCGTTTTGATTTCTGGTTGTATTTCTTTCAAATGTAATAGTGATGGACTAAGAAAGAGGCTCCACTGTCTCATTCGCACTAACTAGGGAATGGGTATGGCTGTCCCGACTGCGGTTCAGCCGAGTAACCTTATTGACCTGAACCCAGCAAAAGTTGTATTGCTAGGAAACAAGGCCTGCCATTATGCCCTGAATGTTTCTGCAAATACTCTATTGGCTGACGTGCCGGTCTGTGACTAGCTCGAACAAAGGAGCTGTGCTTAGTGAGGAACAATCAACACTTGACACGCACATACAGCTCGCACCCAATAGGCTCAAACGAGCTTCGTTATACCTTATAATGAGACCCATATAGTGTATAACAACGGTAGATAAAGCTGCCTAGCTCCTTCGTACGATTGGCCCGCTGCGCATTTCACCGTATCTCTCGATCCTTCCAGGTATTCTATGGGCACATGTGTATGTTAGCTTAATTTTCTTCCCAGATCAATTGATTCGGCATAGGGGAGACTTCATAACACGTCGTGTCGCCAAAGAAAACAACCCACGGAGCGTATAAGCAGTCTCAATGTCAAGCGAAAAGTGGCGTTCGGGAGGGCTTCGGGTGACATTGCGGGAAACGACAGTGAAGGGGATCGCATTGCAGGCCAGTAGTATGGGCGGAAAAGGTCTTGACGTGAAGACATGCAAACGATACGTAGACAATCGAAGATCATCAGTTTGCATATCTCTGATAGTTGGAAGGTCAGTTCGGCATGTTGTCAGGCTGCCAGCTGTCGTTTTGTGAGGAATCCGCAGTTGTGACTCGCTAACGATCTTGGACGCACGCGCTTGATCAACTGCAGTACTCGTCGCGAATGTTCTTTCTACCGGGAAGAGCTTTGTCCACACCAGCATCTCAGTCACCATCCTCATCCGTGTCCAGTACCAGCGGTCTCTTTTTGCTGGAAGAATTTGCGACCGCCACGGCTTTCTGATCGTCATCATCGTCCTCCGAGTCGAGCACCCAAAGTCTCTTCTTGCGGAAAGGGGTCGCGCTGGACACAGTCTTCTGGGAGGTATTTTCGTCTGACCAGTCACTGTCAGTTGTCGTCTTCTTCGGTCTCTTCAATCCTCTCTCGTGGCGTTTGGTCAGTCTCATACGGTCCTTTCGAACCTCCTCAAAGACTGCACGAATTACGGATCTGGTCCTTGCTTGCTCTTGAGAAGTATCAGTACATATCTGGGAAAGAGATGTAGCGCTTACCAAGGCGCCATGAAAAGTGGTTTGACGATAGTATATCCTCGACTACCGAGTCTTGAGTGTTCTATTGCGTCGACCAAGCCAAGGCAGTGTCATGGCTGTCCAGATACGCGCCCACGAAGTCCCGCAGTACTGTCCTCTCTTTGTCGCCGAAGTCTCCAGGCCAGCGCAAAATCTACTGTCCATCGGTAAGGAAAGAGTTCTGCCAATTTCAGAGCGCAAACTGCGACCCGTCTTGAATGATGCCCACCTCATGTAGAAGATTCTCTTTCCTGTGGGATGAGGTCGTGATGGGACTGCTGACGACCGAGATACCGCGCGATCAGAAAAAGGGTGCTAGAACTGGGGGCACAGCAACAGAGCCGAGATTCCGGGAGCTTGATCATCAAGGTGTGGAAATTTCGGGCTGCGTTTGTTGTCGCTGGAAAGGAGCTTCTCAAAGAAGGAGAGGCCGAGCATGTTGAAGAACGTTGCGTTTGTATGAGCATTCGGAGCTAGCTATATCAAAGCAGCTTGGTTGGAGAAAGGTCAATGGATATGAATCCATTAGGCTCACGCCAACGTTGTAAAACGAAAGTTATGGTGCACTATAGGGGTTGACAAAGGCCGATGAAGCCTCTTGGGTGTTGGCTGGTTCGTGACTGAGTAGATACGCGCTCCTTGTATGCTACGAGCTCCGGTCTCCGAATTCCTCTGTGAACCGGGCCCTCTCTCAGGAAGCGAATGTACCATTCAGAAAAGTACACGCGCGGCAAAACACACTCCATCGCTTTGAGGAGTCGAGCATCCGAGACGCGAAGGACGGGAGAGTCCTCAAAATGGATTCAGGTTGTACACACTGTATGAGTTCCTGAATAACCCGTTACTCCGTACACCTTGCTCTGCCCAGCTCTTCATCTGCAGCTGGCGGTACATAAAGACTCCATCAGTATTCTTCCATTTGCATAGTGCCACCGGATGTGAATCTAGGATGTTCAGTGGGATAGGAACCATGGTGTGCTCTCTGGAAGTCTTGATGACGATCGCATAGTTCGTGGACAGATAACTTGTGCAAGGCCGAGTCTGTTTTCATACCGTGAGCGCCGTGTGCTGATCCACTTTTTGCTGTATTGCCTAACTGGGCAACTATCTCGCGATCGAGTTTGACTGGCATTACCGATATAACTGTTGGTTGAGCAGAAGCAATACGAGGAGTCAGGATCAATTGAACTATATCCAAGAGGCTTTCCTTGATGTTGTGAACCGCATTCTGAGATGCAATATAGAGGATACTAAAGGCCAAGAAAGCCTTTTAGCTCCTGGCTGCAATATAACTCAATATATACCCCGCTCCTCGTAGTTCTTGCACAAAGAGCGGTAGCATCCTCTTCAAATTGCCTACTTCGAGCCATCCATTGGTCCTGTATGAGGTCTTTCCAGTCCACCTCGCTACTGAGCCCGTATAAGGCTTGGATATGTCTTGGATCTTGGGTGTTGCTGGTACCATGGTCCGGGTGTAAAAGGAGGTTCTCTGAGTATGGCCGCGAAAGGGTGATATCGGGATCATATTCATTCTGCTAGGCTTGACTAAGCTTCGATGTAGGTGATGCACCCAGGACAAAAAAACCGCAAAAAAGATAGATGATTGAGGTCGTACCCGGACCTAATTTGATCAGCAAGCGCGTCTGAGAGGATGATCGGAAAGACTTACTCGAACCGGGGTTCCCGGAACATTCGTGAACGCCAGAGGCTGCTCAGAATCCGATGTGATAACCGCTACACTATACAACCGAGCTGTATTGATTTGTGAAAATTTTGGATACATATGATAAATATATAGACATATTTAAAACAGGACAGTGTGGATAAAGAGAGCGGCGAGAGGATTTCAGGTGTCAAATTGCGGTGACAACGTGGTTGGACGGGTGCGGGGTTTGGCGGTGGAAAACTTTGCGGATGGCGTGTGTCAGGGGCTAATTATAGCAACACCATGCATGCTCGCGTTGAACACGACATTTCGCAAAGCACGTAACCTCACCCTCTGTGTTCGGACACTTTTGATCTGAGCACATCACCATTCAAAGTAAGGCGATGGATTTGGGCTCTATGCTTTCGATATTGTAGACTACTATTACAACTAGGGGTATCAAAGGGAGGAAGAAAACAAGCGTATGCCCTCCAAAAGTAATAACAACCCCTCGAACTCATCGGATTTCCGATCCGAGAGCAGCGTTCGACCCATTATCATATGCGCCCGTCCTGTGCGGAGTCGTCGGATATGGAAGATCGTTCTGCGTTCCGGTACTTTGACCAACTGCTCCTGTGTGTCCTGGCCCGGTGTACCCTGGACCAGTATGCCCAACACCCGTATGCGTCGACTGCTGTGGTAGAGTCTCCATCTGATGACTCTCGCCATGATGTCCAGCCGTAGCCTCACTTGCTCCCGCAGTCGCCGCACCTGTGGTACCTACACCAGTCCCTACACCAGTCTCCGCAACTCCAGCTCCAGCATGGCCCGCTCCGCGACTTCCAATGCCCGGCGCTGTCACGCCCGAGAGGTGGAAATGGTAGTAGTATATGAACGTGAGAGTGCTGAAGAGGAAGAGTAGACTGTAGCCATGCATTCAATGTTAGCTGTCATTTGCGGGAAGGCAAGATAGTACGCGGCTTCAAGGAGGATTACTCACAACTCAATCGCCGAGAACACCGTTGCAGCCACTCCAGCCTTCCACGCCCTCCGACAACTGCGACACTGCACCACATCCGAGTTCACCGCAAAGACCGCATAGCTACTCCCGTAGTAATGGAAGATGTCATGATAACAAGCCATAGCCGTGAACGCCGCAAGCCAATACAACAGCGCAAACCCATCCAACACCAGCGCAATCCGTGGGTCATAGATCCTGCGTTGCATGAGATGCAGCGGGGTCGTGAGTAGCAAGATTGGGACAAGGGTCAGGACGGCGATGATGATCGTTGCTATCAGCGGCGGCTGCAGCTGGTGGGTCTTAGTCGGACAGTCACGAGGCTGGAAGGAGTAACATACCGGGCCACCGGAGAAGACTGAGAGCGCATAGGCTGTCAGCGCTAGGACCAGGATTGCGAAGAAGAGCTGGAGGGCGCGGATGCCGAGGATCCAGCGGGGGATGGGCACGGCGCCACCTTTGAAATTGGCCATGGTGAACGAGTCTGTCTATAGGCGAGATGAGACAAGACAGGACAAGACGAGGTCTGGAAATGCAGTGCTATTCTGAGCTGAGACATACCTGTAAGATCTGGGGATGACCTTTAAGAGAATGCGAACGCTCGGAACAAAGAATTGTTCGATCTTGAGACACGACGTTTGCAGCGAAGTCCTTGAAGTTTGGCATCAGAGACAAAGAGCAGAAGGTATCTTCAGTTGTACAGGGCGAACAAGTGCACTGTCGAGGAATGAAGGCTAGGCCTCATCAGATCGAGGTCCTTGTGCTGTAAAACCTTAGCCTGACTAATTGATCAACAGCTACAGTCTACCCTAGGACATATATCCATGAGTATCTCCTGCTAACATCACCCTATCCTGGTAGGTACTGTCTCGGTTCGTCCTTTTCTGGACCACTACATGCGTTGGGTCGTTATCGATATTTTACGGTCTAAATGGCAAAACGAGGAATGCACTTCCTCATATCAGACTTTTGTTTGATGCTCTCCTCGCAGAATTCTAAGCGTCTCGACCTGGGCTACCTAGATCTTGGTATCTGAAAAGGGGAAAAACAAGCGCTCCATCATGTCTCCTCAGTCTCAGTCGCATCTTTGTCTTGCCGTATCGTGCTCGTCGGAACTTCGCTCGCAGAACCAGGTTTCCGGAACACGGCTTGCATCCAACAACGGTACATTTTCAGCCTCCGCTGGCGATTGACGAGCATTCTCCTGTCGATACCAAAATGTGCGACTTCGAAGAGCGGAGACGATTCTTCGTCAAGCCCCTGCTTGTTCTGGTCCTCCAAGCTGAGCTTTTCAACATCAGCAGCAACCTCCTCTTGTCCTTCTACCTGCGGCTGCTCCACTGGGACATCCTTCGCTACTTCCTCCCCTCCCCATATCCTCTCCAATTCTTTCTGCTCGAAAAAGTACACCCTCGTCCCGTCCCCCCGCACGTAGAAATTTTCTTCCATCCACCTCCCTTTCTTGAACCTAACCTGCGCCAAGTCCCCTCGTCCGTAATCGCGGAATAGGACTTGACCTCCAGGCTTCAACACTCTCCAGATATTTCTCACGGCTTGATTCCACTGCTTGGGATTTAATGCCGAGAAAATGAAAATCATGAGCACAACATCCACACTCCCCTCCTCGATCCCTGGTGGCAGTCCACCATTCTCACTATCCTCGCTCGCAGCCACATCCCACACATCCGCTCGTATAAACTTCTCATCGTAAAGTTCGTGGCCCCGTATCAGCTCTACTGCCTTCTTCGAGAAATCACACGCATGCAATCTTAACCCCTCATTCCTATTCTTCTGCAGAATGGGAAACGCCGAATTTCCCGCCCCAGCACCAACCTCGAGCACCGTCGCCGGCGGGGCATTCCCCTTCGTAACCTCGTCTAAGACCGGAAACTCCTGGCTCAGCCACTTGCGGTTCTTGAAGAAGTTGGTGCGGTTGTTCTTGTAGAAGGTGTTCCACCATTTCTCGGGGTTGTCGTTGAAGCGCTTGCGGTCGAAGTCGGAGACGGGATCGGCGCGCTGCTTTTCGTATTGCTGCTCGGAAAACTCGCGGTACGAGGGGTCGACTTCGACGTGGTCCCAGGCGTTGAACTCGAAGATGTCGTCGCCTTGTTCGAGGTACCGCGAGCCGAATGCGAAGGGATCTGTGCGCTTTTGGTTGTTGGAGGGTGAGTGGGAGCGAGCGGCTGGATTGCGAACGGGCTCGTAGGAGGCGGGCACGCCGTACGCGTCGGTTTCTGGTGGTGATTTTGTGTCTGTGGGAGGTATTGAATCTGGGATAGGTGGGGTCGATGGCGTAGCGTGCGGTACAGGATCAACAGTCACGGCGAAGCGCATGTGTTCCATAGCTTTGGAGAGTTGCTGCCGCGGCTGCTTCTTTTGAGAGACGGTATTGTCGGTCTGAAAGCGCTCCATTGGTGCGTCCATGAGTTTGTCTGGAAGCAGTGCGGGTGGTGGGAGGAAGCTGCATGGGCATTTCAAAATTAGGTGCATTATCGATCAGGGCCCCTGCAGTCGTCCCAACGAAGCATAGCGTTCCCGGCCTTGTGCATGCATTGATTTCGTCACCGCTGCACGCCGCGGAGCTTCAGGTGTTGATGTTTGAAACCACGCTTCAACTGTCTGGCACAGTAACGCCAGCTCTACGGTCCCCCCATACTATGCTACTTCCGTGATAACATCGACAACAACGACTCCCCAATTGCTTCTGTCACCATTCACAATGGCGCTCCCGCAAACCCTCTGCCCTCTCCTCCGCGTCAAGCTCCACCACCCAAACCCACGACACCTCGCACCTCTCCAGACCCGACGCACCTTCCTCCCAAACCCATTCTCCTCTTCAAATCCTCTCGAAGCCATATCCGCCGCCTCCAAGAAACCGCAAACGCTGACCGCAACCCGGACCCTACCCTACGCCTCACACCCCATCTACGCCATAATATCCGACGTGCCGTCCTACTCCTCCTTCCTGCCCTACTGCCAATCCTCAAGCGTGACGCGCTGGTCTGCGCCCGATTTCAAGTACCATCGGAAGTGGCCGTCCGAGGCAAAACTCGTGGTCGGTTTCAAAGGGTTCACAGAAGAGTTCACGAGCCGGATATTCTGCGTGCCAGGGAGCATCGTAGAGAGTGTAGGCGGGGGTGCGAGGACCGGGCTAGACGAGGCGAGTATACGGCATCACGTGGAGGGCGAGGGAGGGCTTAGTAGGGGCAGCGAGGAGGACGATGCGACTGCGGGGCTCTTGACACATCTGCAGAGCAGGTGGACGCTTGCGCCCTTGGCTGAGGACAAGACAGAAGTTTCCTTGACCCTGGAGTACGCGTTTGCGAACCCAATGTACACAACGTTGAGTGCGGGAGCGGCGCCAAAAGTAGCCGAGAGCATGATCAAGGCCTTCGAGGACCGGGTTCGGACGTTGCTGGACAACAACCCGGACATGGCGAAAGCGGAGTTGGGGCAGATTCATGTAAGAAGCTAGTGTGGGAGTCGGTGACGATATTGCATCAACAGGAGTATCATAGATCAGCGGACCTGTCAGATCTCGAGCAAGATGGGCTGTCCAACAGTCATGTTTCAACGCTACCTGTGGTATGCAACGTGTATAGCGACGCCGCGCGCCTTGACATGCGATACAACACACATACTCAAAACAATACCTAATAACTGACATATACACCACAGTCCCGTCAGACTCCAGTCTGGCCCGCAAAATACGGCCTGAATCTTGGCTCTCCCTGCAATCCACACTCCATCACACACTCGTAGCAGGACATGATCAGCTTCGGGAATTTGATCGTCCAATATTGAAGATATCCCTGAGGGAGCGATCCGACCTTAGCTTTGACCGCCTCGTCCATATCCTCGTAGTGGTTTTTCTTGTTTCTCATGGCCCGTAGTAGATCCAACATTCGGTCTCCCGTATACTTGCGCTGTTTCCCGAGCGAATTGATGAAAGCCCGGTCTAGCTTGGAGAGAAAGTCTCGTTTCTTGTCGAGCACCTCCCAGCTATATCTCTCGAGCGTACAAAGATGGTCCGAAGGAGGGTCTCTGATTTCGCGTTCCCAGTGGTCGGAACAGTCACAGAGGAAGTTGAGGCGTTTCTCCGCCGGCCAAAAGAACGGATGGTTCATAACCTGGATAGCCGCAGGACGAAACTCTGGGCGGTTCTCCAGCATCCAGGATATCAGATGACGGGGTTCTTCCGAGTCATCGCCCAGGTTGAGTTGGTCAAAGTTGGCTTTGTTCTTTTTGATGTTGAGCTCTCGCATCTGCATCCAACCTTCTTCGTCATCGAAAGGATGAGAGCCATTGGTCAGGACGTAAAAGAAGACACAGCCAAGGGAGAAGATGTCCACAGCTCGCTTCACACCTTGCGCGACTGGATCGGTAGAGTTCGAAGAGTCCCTCGAATGGCCCGTTGAGCTACCGCGATCCATGTCCTTGGGTTGCAGAATCAGTTCCGGTGCTTTCCAGCCTACGGTACCGGCGTTGCCAGTCGTTCCGATCAACGTACTGACGTTATCAGGCAGCGTCTTACACAAACCAAAGTCGGAAATGACAAGACGAGGGCCAGTCTTTTGGTTGCGTTGCGGATACGCAATGAGTATGTTCTGCGGCTTGATATCGCGATGTATGATGCGTAGGCTGTGAAGGTGGTTGACACCGAGGGCGAGTTGGTACAAAGCCCTTGGAACATCCGAGTTGATTTCGTTCACCAGCCGTTGTTGACAGTCAGAGAGTTCGTCACCGGGCCTCCCATCTCTATACAGATCGAAGAGACTAGCCTGGCAAAGTTCGACCGCGATGTACAAGAAGTTCTCGTCTTTTTCGTCGTCAAAGTATCGGATGACGTTGGGATGAAGGTCGCTCTCCTGAAGCAGCTTCACTTCCTGCTCTGCCAGTCCAAAGTATTGAGGCAACATTCGTTTCACGGCGACTTCACGTTCCTGCAAAGCCAGTAAATATCAATTGTGTCAGGACGTGTTGATGAACTCACATTCCATTTGCCTTCAAAGACAAAAGTCCCTCCACTACCGTTGCCCAGGAGCCGGTCAAAGTCGATCGTCAGTTTGCCAATCTTCTTCACATTAGACACATCTTGCACATCATCCCCGTTGACGGCGACTTCGTCGGGATGTAGAGTCGGACCTTGATCGAGCTCCTTTGCGGCATTGACAATGCGGTCCACTTCCTCATCATCCTTCGCCTTTCTCACTTTCTTTTGACCACCTCGCTTGCCCCTATGAGTCTTTTTCTTCTTAGTTGGAGTTACGTTAGTGCCGATCTGGGCATCTCCACCAGTCAACGTGACATCAGTGTTGGAAGTGTTTGCTGTCATATTTGGTTCATCCATGTCATCGTTCGGTGACGCTTGCTCCATTGTAGTGGTCCGCGATAGTGGCTCTAGATCATCTTCGTCGTCCACTGGAATCTCAAATCGCACCTTTTTCGCGGACTCCGCATCGACTACCTTATCGATAGAAATGTCATCGGTCAATAGGTCTATCTTGTCCGCCTCTGTCGTGGCTGGAATGGCCTCAATCTCCTCGATGGCCTGTGCTTCAGGCGTAGGTCCCACTGTGGCGTCAACTGATAGCGGTTGCCGTGGCCTAGGTTTCTGGAATCTAGATAACAGATTCTTCTTGACAAAGTCCAATTTTGTTGGTTGGCCAAGGCCGTATGTTACGCAGCTGGTCACAACGAGCAGAACGGTGAGCACATAAGGCCAGGTATAGGACGACGCTCTTGGCTTGAAGTCGATCATCTGCTCAGGATCATCTATCTGTTTGTTCATAGGGCGCTCTGGAAGCGATGGACGCGGAACGATAGGTTTTGGCTCGTCGTCATAGTTGGGAGCGTCTATGCCAGGGACATGCTGCTGGAAAGGCGCTTGATAGTCCAGAACATGTACGCCTACTAAGCCTCGACGATCCGGAAGGTGGTATGGGCCGGCCCAGTTGAGTATGTCGTTGGCAGTCCACTCCGAATTATAGCATGGCGCTTGAGGGGCCCTGTCGGTGACGGCGGGGTAATGGATTTCGGACAAGGCATACCAACTCCCCGACTCGGTAGTGTTTAGCCACACATTTCTTGCCTTGTCTTCCACGAAAGCAGGTCCTGGTGGCTGCGGTAAGAGAACAAGAACGGGATCGGGATCGTGCTCATCGTGTTGAGGCCGTGCAACGTCAAAAACCCGGACCACAGGCGATGACATCTTTTGCTGGAAAACTGGCCTCTTGGCGAGCCTCTTCGGTCGATTGTGATCATATGCAATGGCGTGACCATCGAAACTGCTGTAAATGTACTGATTGTCCATTGTAGCCAGGTACTGGGCTTGCAGGTCTCGATCCCGATTGTTGGGTGTCCACTCAGAGTATCTAATTGTGCAAATGTTATCGCCAGTGATTTTGTTGTGTATCTTGATGGAGTAGTCGGTGCGTCCAATGTTGAAGAAGCCTCGACACTCGCGCTCTGTGGATCCAAAGTATGCGGATGCCTGGGGTACGCAACTCTCGGCATCGACGACCACAGATCCGCCTGAGGAGAAACTCTTAGTGACTGCTCCCGTCCGAGCATCTACCACAAGCAGAACATTGTGCTTCTCCGCGGTGTAGACAACAGGTGGGTCCTCACTCGAGTACGGAGCCAGTTCTTCCGCCAACTGCTTCACGGTCATCTCAAGGCTCGACAATACTGGATGTGGCCCAGGAGTGAGAATATAGAGAGCGCCGTCCTCTTTGGGCTCCACGATCCACATGAAAGGTTCATTCCGCGGATTGTGCTCACTGTCAGAGTCACTCTGGTTGTAGGTGATCTCCAACATGGGTGTGCCGAAATCGAGGGTCCAGATGTTGCTTCCGGTATATCGATCTCTTGCATGAATGCGTCCGTCAACGGTCGCCAGAAGAACAAAGTCCTCAACTTCCCAATCCTGCAGGGAACGCGCACTTTTTGGCGTGAGACCACCCGAGGGGGCAGCGTTCCTGGAGAAAGGGGCTCTGACACCGGCTTGCGATGGAGCAGAGGTGACTTTGGTCGCTACGGCGCGCTCGTTCTGGGAGTTCAGCGGCGTGTACAGTCCGCGCTTGGAAGCGTTTCCGGCACGGCCGATGTCAGGCTTCGAGGCCTTTTGGGGTGTGATGGTGTCAACATAAGCCTCCTCCCGCGGAGACTTGCGGTGGGCATTGTCGGGCGACTGCTGCTGCTGAGCGGCCGTGGTAATCCAGGGTAGGACGAGGAGGATGGCGAGGAGTGCCGTCGTGCTCCGCAAGCCGGGGCCCGCACCAGGCGGCCGGCGACGCGGCATTGCGGGTGCGGGTAGCGTCTATGAGGGAGTGGAAGCCTGGCTCGGGCTCCAGGCGGAGAGGGGATGGGGCATCGGCGAGGCGATGGCGGAGAGTGATGGAGAGGGAAAGGCAAGGGAAACGAGCGGGTTGTGGTGAGGTGAGATTTTGACACGATATATTACCTACGGCGGGGAGCTGAACGTGCGCCCCTTGATGGCGTTGTGGGCTGGGGGCACAGCGTCTGTCTCGCGGTGCCAGCCAACCACCACTCGGCCGCGTAAATCGGTCCCGCTAGCTACCGCTCCAACGTTTTGCCTCTTCGGGGCCCTTGGCGGTCGTGACGACCTGAGCCGTGTTCCAAGGTTGCTCGGATGGACTCGAAATGAATGTGTATCTGCTGTGGGCTGTGATGTCTGAATGAAGTGTTTGGTCGAGTGCGAGGAGATGCGGCAAGGGTCGTGTGACAGGAACCAGTCCATCAATCTCCTGCGGCCGTACAAAGAAGCTACCACCAACTTCGTCTAACCGGCAGCACTCGAACCATCCCACCTACCTTGCGCTGCATTTCACCATCGAACTGGCTCGAGGGACCTGTGCTCGCCTGGGGCGTCCCCGGACCGGTACCAGCGTTGCACCTGTGACGTTGATGCAATCTATCGCTCCTCGGCCCTGATTAGGCCAAACACCTGTCCAGCCTACTCGGGCAAGATGTGCTCGACCGATGCCCGACACTTGAAACGTAGGTGGAGAAAGGCCACAGAAAGTGCGTCAGCGAGCTCTCATCATCGCTGCGCGTCCCATCGGTCTTGTGCACTCAATTGACTGTCCTCCTGTGGTGCCAACGCTGCCACCAACGGCTTATGAATAGTGTGCCACGCTGGTATTACTACACTCAAAACGGTCGCAGACATTGCCCGATGCGGTGATATCCATTGTCGTACTGTACAATCTATCTAGTGCCCGGGTCTTTGCAGCTTCACGCCTCTCTGCCGCGGCGCGTGTCACCTTACTACATTCTCTCCCGTCTCCGCGGTGCGCTGGGGTACATGTCAGTAAACGTTCTCGACAGGGTAAGGACGCAGGCTTGGAATCGTACCTCCGAATGATGTTGTCTACCCGAAGCAGTAACTGGAGTGCATTAGTGTCAATCTCAGCTCCGATTCGCGAGCATGCATGTACGTACCTCTGCGGCCTCAGATGCCGAGGAAACAACCGCGCGCTTCAATTTGTAGCTCTCGATGACCCCCAGCTCTCTCATGTCGGCAATTCCACCCCCTGGTGTTAACAGATCCAGTCCTGAACTCTTAAGTCCCGAGTATACTGCTTTTCGTAGGCGTGTGACGAGATCGCTCGAGTCGAATCCGGCGTTGTCTGCAAGGATGGTCGGCAGCTGCTGAAGAGCCTTGGAAAAGGACTCGACAGCGATAGCCTTCTTTCCCGCCACATTTTGCGCCGCCTCGGCAACGGCTTTGGCCATAACCATCTCAGCACAGCCGCCTCCTAGCGTAACCCGGGGATCTTTGACCGTCTGCGAAAGGACCGCAAGCGCATCGTGGAGTGATCGTTCGGCCTCGTCGAGAAGTTGCTCGGTTGCTCCGCGCAATACAATCGTACATGCTCTGCCAGCCGCAACCCCCGAGAATCGGATCAGTGTGTCCTCTCCGATGATCACCTCCTCAATGAGATCACAGTGGCCGAGCTTAACGTTCTCTGGGTGGTCAAACGTCGATGTGATCTCTCCTCCCGTGACAAGTGCCAGCCGCTCGACACCATCAAAGTCTGCGTGCTCGATTGAACTGATACCGACGTCCGCGAAGAGCTGTTCCGGCCAATTATAGATCAACTGTCGGTTGACGAAACAATTGATGCCATGGCTCTTGATACGCTCCACCTTGGCTTTCATCTTCTCCCGCTCTGCCTTCTCGAGCTCGGCAAGCTTCCCGGTCGAATCCACCTTGACCCTCGCGCCGAAGATTTTGATCTTGTCCGTGTCCATTGATGTATTCGCTACCAGAATCTTCGCGTTTTCTATTCGCTTTGGCTGGTTGACACCGAACCTCTTGTCTAGGATGAAGCCCTCGTCCAAATATGAATCCTTGAGCTTGCCTCCTGCTTTTTTGATGATCTGGATGTGCGTAAGATCGGTAGATCCTTTCATTCTCAATACAGCGTCTGTTGCGAGCTTGGCGAACTGTGTCCGGTCCTGGCTCAGTACTTTTGAGCTTAGGGTAGTGCGAGCGATGGCCTCAAGGTCTTTCCTGAAAGCTTTCTCGTCCTTGTTGTTGTCCACCGCCGTCTTCTCCAAAGCTTGTAGCGCCGCGATACTTGCTATCCTGTAGCCTTCGATGATCGTCTGGGGATGTATCTTCTGGTCGACAAGCTTCTCAGCTTCCCGCAGGAGCTCCGCAGCCAGGACTGTGACGGACGTAGTCCCATCGCCTACTTCGTCGTCCTGGACCTTGGAGATGTTGACGAGAACTTTCGCTGCCGCATTGTCCAAAGCAATTGACTTGAGGATTGTCGCTCCATCGTTCGTTACCATGATTTCGCCTGTTGATCTGGAAGAAACCGTTAGCTGTGGCCTTGGCAAGCTCTGGTAGAGACATACGCCGACTGCAAGATCTTGTCCATGCCCTTGGGGCCTAAGGTGCTCTTTACGAGGTCGCCCACCGCAATAGCACCAACAAAGGCAGAGAGACGCGCATTCTCGCCCTTCTCCTCCGTAACATCCTCCGCAAAGATTTGGGTGGGATTGTTGTACGACTGCGGAACATCAGTGACGCTGATAACCTGCACTGCACATAGTTGCTTACCATTTTGCGGGTGCAAGAACAAACAGAAAGGGTATCTCAAGGAAGTTGCTGCGGGGTGTGGTGCCTGGAAAGGCGACCAAAATTTCGAGGTCGTGAATTGTTTGCCCTGTTTGCATGCCTTAGCGGCCGATCTTTTTGGTATCATTGGCGCCAAGGCGAGTGTTTCCTCGACCCATGCATGCGACAAACCTCAATTCCCGAACCCACACCACTACCACACCAATATGGCGAAGCGACAAGCTCTAGAACCGCTCGAAGATGTCATCGATGCGCCGTCTCCTGCCTCAAAACGCGCGCGCGTGGAAGATGAGGACATGCAGAGTCCCGCCCCGGTGAACGGAGCTTCTACCAACGGACATCTGATGTCACCCCGACCGCAGGACCGTGATAAGATAGATATCCTGGGTGCGGATGCAGAAGAGCATGCAGAGCTAGAAGAAGCTGGAGCTTTACCACAAGATGAAGACGAGGACGCTGAGGATTCAGCGGTCACGGCTCCCAGGCGGCAGGCAGCTCCCGAGGAAGGCTACACTGATCTGTATCTCGACACCATCGATCGGAAAGTACTCGACTTTGACTTCGAAAAGCTATGCTCTGTCACTCTCTCCAACATCAACGTCTACGCCTGCCTCGTCTGCGGAAAATACTACCAAGGCCGGGGCCCCAAATCACAAGCCTATTTCCACGCGCTTGAAGAGGGTCATCACGTCTACGTCAACATGGAAACGAAGAAAGTATACGTATTACCAGAAGGATACGAGGTGCTCTCAAAATCTTTGGAAGACATCAAGTTTGTGGTGGATCCGCGGCTAAGTAGAGACGAGGTCGCGCGTCTGGACACGGAGCCAAAGGTATCCTGGGACCTCACAAACAAGGAATACATACCTGGATTCGTGGGAATGAACAATATCAAAGCGAACGACTACTTCAATGTGGTTGTTCAAGCGTTGTCGCATGTAGTCCCTCTACGCAACTTCTTCATGCTCGAGGATCTCTCTGCTCGGCCACAGATTGCTCAGCGTTTCAGTACGTTGGTACGCAAGATCTGGAACCCGCGGGCATTCAAGAGCCATGTTTCGCCGCACGAACTTCTGCAAGAAATTGCCCTCCGGTCATCCAAACGTTTCACGCTCACTGATCAATCGGATCCCGTGGAGTTCCTTTCTTGGTTTCTGAACCACCTCCACTTAGCTGTTGGGGGATCAAAGACTAAGCCTGGCAGCAGTATCGTGCAAAAGGTCTTTCAAGGGTCTCTGAAGATCGAATCACAAGAGATAACAGCTCGTGCGGACGCTGGCGACCGGTTGCGATTTGAAGACGCGGCAGTCCAGACGGAGATTTCAAGATTCCTGGTGCTGACTCTCGATTTACCGCCTGCGCCTCTCTTCCAGGACGCATTAGAACGGAACATGATACCACAAGTTCCCCTGTCAACCATTCTGAACAAGTACGACGGCATGCGACCGCAGGAGAAGATGAAGAACCGTGTGCGGTACCGACTTCTACACCCCTTACCTCCTTACCTCCTTTTCCACATCAAGCGTTTCAGCAAGAACAAGTTTGTGTCGGAGCGTAATCCCACTATTGTAACGTTTCCAGTCCGCTCATTGGATATGTCTCTGTACGTGGAACCGAATCCTAAGATACACCCGCCCGGCGATTCCATTTGGTACGACTTGGTGGCCAATATTACGCACGAGGCAGTCAAGAAGAAGGACGACAGCGTGGAAGGAGAGCAAGAGAGCAAAGTGTGGAGAGTGCAATTGAGGGATCGGAGTCGGGATGACTGGTGGGGCATACAGGATCTGTTCGTTGAAAAGGAGCGGGGCGAGACATTATTTACCAAAGAGAGTTATGTTCAAGTTTGGGAGCGGCGTAGAACGCCTAGTACTAAGGCGAAGGACAAGGGCAAAGCCAAGGCTTCTTAATTGTAGTATATTCGATCTTTTTGGATGCGCTGCATATACCAAATGCGCATTTTGAAAAATGCCATGATGCCTACCGCCGATAACGTCGGACGCGATGGCTTTCGAATGGTGAGATAGTTGCAGATTGGGGAAAGTTATGAAATCAAATGGCTTCGTTGATTTCCATTTCTCTTTGGCCCATCGTCGAGACTGCTGAAAATTCTTCTGGATAGTAGCTCATTCGGATTTTGTTAATCGCAAGTATCGGTTTATTCGAAGGAAAACAGAGCAAGAAGAGAGCATCCAGCTCCGCCCGCAGGAGACGGTTCATCCGAACCTAGGCAAATGCGGAGATGCCTCGGTTGTTCGCGAGTGAGCTCATCCACTCAAGACGCAAGACTCCCGCTCCCATTCTCGCCATTACTGATCCTCCGCATCACGCAATACTGCATCCTGATTGCACTTTTTCCCGCTATCCCATTCTCGATACTCAGTATGTCGAAGCCGAAGATTACTCTATACGTCGATATAGTCAGCCCGTTCGCCTATATTGCCTTCTATGCATTGCAGGTTAGTCGCTCTTACACATATACCCTTCTGTTACAAGGTTTTGGAAAATTACAGACCACGAGACTAATAATTGATCCTCTTTTTAGAACTTCCCGGTTTTTAGACAATGCGATGTTACATACGTTCCCATCTTCCTCGGCGGGTTGATGAAGCAGTGCGGTAATACGCCACCTCTCCAGGTCAAAAGTAAGTCTGCGATTCGACGTTCTATGTGTTTTCTAGAGTATGTAGCAAATCTCAGTGTAGCTCTAAGTTTAAGACGAGATCTCTGATGGTCATGGCTTTCGCTTATGTCTGTCTGATAAGTAATATCATTTTGCGTTTCCATGGCTTACATGATCGCATCTGGTCCAAAGTCAATTGTCATTTCTCGCTCTCTTATATTGTAGATGGCGGTGCTGTCTGGCTGAATCTCTCATCTCTTTTTATCTGGACTACAACACAGCTGATCATCTTTCAGACAAGGACAAATGGATCAACGTTGAGCGCAAACGCTGGGTAAGTCTAATCTTCTTCACTCGATACCCCCATCCAAACCCAGTTCCTACTCGTTTCTTTCATCACAATTCCACCCCCCTAACCCTCCCCCCAGGCCACCCTCCTCCGAATCCCCATCTCCAAAGACGCTCCCCCCGGCTTTCCCCTCAATACGATATCCATCCAACGCGTCCTCACCTCGCTCTCGCTATCCCACCCAAGCACCCTCCCCTCCGCCATCGCGCTCTTCTACCACAACTTCTGGGTGCACTACGCTGAGCCCAGCAAACCCGAAAACCTGCTCGCCATCGTCCGTACCGTTGTCGGTTCCAACGAAGAGGCTGAAAAGGTGGTTCAAGCGAGCAAAGGCGACGAAGTCAAGAAGAAGTTGAGTGAGAATACGCAGAAGAGCTTTGATGCGGGGGCGTTTGGGTTGCCCTGGTTTGTCGGTACGTGTTCTCTGTAATTCGGTGTTTGAGCTGGTGGTGAGATCAGCGTAAGGATAGCGAGATGGTACGGCGACTGACTTTATTTTGTGTAGCTACCAACTCCAAGGGCGAGACGGAGTCTTACTGGGGTGTGGACCATATGGGGCAATTGTGTGATCACCTTGGCTTGGAGCGGCCGGGGGACAAGGGGTGGAGGGCTTTGTTGTGAGTGGAGAGCATTACAAGATCATGAGAAGGTGATACTGCGATATTACAAGGTGTCACGCGACCATGCGGATGCCAGCAACCATCGGGAAGCATGACAATATTCCGAAGGTGGTCGAGATTCGTGGAAAAGAGCGATGCATGATCAACCTGAGCTTCGTGCGTCTATCCTGAAATATAGCCGGTGGTCGAAATGCCACCACAGTGATAGACACATCGACATACGTCCAGTCTTCACATACTCATATAGCAGGGGCTACAAGAAGAGTAGCATACGAACTCTCACTCAGCAGGATTCTTTGCAGGACATACAGAATAATCTGAATACTAACCACAAAGCCTGGATAGATCCTCTAAGCGTATGCGTCCTCTAGTAATGGTTGGTAGCGATACAAAGACTTTCCTGGCTCCGACAAGCATACCCACCACTAGCCTTGATTCTTCACTGCCTGAACGATAGCCCCCTGCTCGCCCTGGTCCAGGCCGTCCAAGAGGCTCATGTCCTTATCATCCAATTCGAAATCGAACACCTCTGCGTTCGCCACGATTCTAGCGGGGGTATCGCTCTTAGGTAGTGGTATCCATTGCTTCTGCAGACAGTACCTTATAAGCACCTGGTTGGTATTCTTGTCGTGTTTCTTGGCCACTTCGACTAGAGTCTTGTCGCCGGACTTCATATTGCGAACTAGTGGACAGTATGCTTCGATGATAATGTTGTTCTTGTGGCAATAGTCTACGATGTCGCGTTGTTGACACCAGGGGTGCAGCTGGGGTACGCTATTAGCTGAGTGGCTTGTAGAAGCGGACGCTGGGGGCATACCTCGATCTGGTTCACCACCGGTGGCCAGACCTTGCCAACCTCCTTGATCTCTTCAATGCGTCCAATCCCATAGTTACTGACTCCGATATCCCGCACCTTGCCCTCTTCTTTGGCTTTCTCCAGCGCAAGCCACATCAACCGTCGACTCTCCTTTCCGCCATTCGGACTATGGATGAGGAAGAGATCGACATAGCCATTCTCACCGTCTAGCTTTGCGACACTTTCCTTGATCGTCTGGTACGTAGAGTCGACATCGTTGCCTGGATAGAGTATCTTGGAGGTGATGAACAGCTCCGAGCGTGGGATCTTGGACTCGCGGATTGCGCGTCCGACGGAGGTCTCATTGGCATAGTAGATGGCGGTGTCGATGTGGCGGTAGCCAGCTTGGAAGGCTTTGAGGCAGGAGTTCACGCATGTTGGTGGTGGAGACTGATAGACGCCGAAGCCGAGACGTGGTATGCTATGCGTAGAGTCGATGAGTTTGTATGTGGAACTTATGGAGACCTTGGAGGACATTTTGAATTGAGCTCAACGAACGACGAGTAGCGATGGTAAAGACTGCTGACTGATATTGCGCAGAAGTAGGTAAGGTTGCGCGGCAACCGGGGAAGAAGTATCATGGAGATGGGAAGTGGTAGAGCACATGTCCGAGGCTTCTATAGCGCCTGGGATTTCCCAGCATTTTCGACTATCGTGATGTCAGGAGCCTGCAGACCAGGAAAGAAGGCTCGGCGCTGGAATGTGGGCTAACTCCTGATCCGATGCTTAGACATGGCGCTTGTAGCTGGCTACTGGAGAACGTCTCCAGTGCTGCATTCCATTGACATGTGGCTAGCCTTTTCGGATTGAGCATATGGATCCTCTGGGAACAGTGAGTCGGCGATGCATGCGTTCCTGAGATGCCTGCCCCTCATGGCCGGCAGCCCCGCACGACCGTGCCACCCTTGCTCGCGCCCGATTGAAGCTGCACGTGGAGTGGCGTCAACGTGCATGCCATGGATCCTGAGCTCGAGATTTTTATCCCGCAGCACCTGTAGTCTGCCAGAGTGTCTACCACCGCCGACATGGTGCTCCAGGCCATCAAGTACTCCCGCGGAAGGCTGGAGATCCTTGACCAGCTGAAGTTGCCTCACCAGGAAGAGTACGACCATGTGTACTCGAGCACAGATGCATGGCATGCTATCAAGGACATGCGGACGCGAGGCGCACCTGCAATCGCCATCGTGGCAGCCCTTGGCCTTGCGGTCGAACTTGTCAACATGAAGCTCTCGCCCGCGGCCGAAGATGTCACAGTCTTCGTTCTTGAGAAGCTGGACTATCTGGTCACAAGTCGACCAACGGCTGTCAATCTAGCGGACGCTGCGCGCAAGCTCAAGAAGACGACGGAAAGTGCAGCTGCGAAAGCCAACGCTGATGGCGAGTCCGTCAGAGAAGCCTACGTGAGCGCAGCAGAGAAAATGCTGGTAGATGACGTGAACGACAACGAGAACATTGGGCGACATGGAGCAGAGTGGGTCATTCAGAAGACTGAAGCGGGAAAGAAGGGCCCAGTCAGTATGCTAACGCATTGCAATACTGGGTAAGAGATGCGTCCTCGGAAAGGTGTGCTGCCGCTGAACCTGCATAGATCTCTCGCAACAGCGGGGTACGGTACAGCATTAGGAGTGATTCGGTCCTTGCACGCCAAAGGTTCCCTAAAGCATGCTTTTTGCTCCGAGACTAGACCTTACAACCAAGGCTCTCGGCTGACAGCATTCGAGCTGGTACATGATGAGATACCAGCAACACTGATAACAGACTCTATGGCGGCAGCCCTGCTTCAACTGAAGGGGCCGTCTGAGAACATCGCAGCCATCGTTGTAGGAGCGGATAGGGTCGCAGCGAACGGCGACACTGCTAATAAGATCGGCACGTATTCGCTGGCTATCCTTGCGCGACATCATGGAGTCAAGTTCCTGGTGGCTGCACCCCGAACGACTATTGACCTAGCGACTAAATCCGGTAGCGAGATTGTGATAGAGGAGCGACCAGGAAAAGAGGTCACACTCGTAAAAGGCCCAAGACACGATGGTGTGACGCTTGATCTCGCGGTCATCGAGACTGTGAGCATCGCTGCAAATGGCATCAACGTCTGGAATCCTGCGTTTGATGTAACCCCTGCCGAGCTTATCGATGGCATCATCACTGAAGTCGGAGTGGTCGAGAAGGACAAGGACGGCAAATTTGATTTGAATCACGTCTTCAAAGTGGATGGTCTGGAAGACAAGCCGTCAAAGATTGGTGGAATCTAGCGGTAATCCGTGTGCACCGGAGTCTGTATATGTGAGGAGCTTGTAGCTACCTAGCCGGCCGAAAGTGAAGAAGACTATGAGGCTCTGAAGCCGCGATGATTCTGTATCCCGAACCCTCTATCCTGGAAACGTGTTCGTAACGGCGTGAAATCATGACTCGCTCCGGTTCTCATGCTGCGTCTTTGCTGTCGTTGTTGGACGTCTGGGCCTTATCTGTGGTTTCTTCAGGCTGCCGCTTCATCTGCTTCTCATCTTCGTCCGCCTTTGCGAGCAGCTCTTCGATCTTCTTCTCTAATGAATCGAGGTGATTCTCCAACGCGGCAGCAGCCCGCTCGCCACGCGCAAGGTCCTTGAACGCCTTGTTTCCTAGTTAGACGCGTTGGAGCGAGTCCGTACTGGATATGCTCACCTGAGCAAAGTCTGTGTCTGGGTGGACATTGCCGTTCTCACCAATCTGCTCGCGCGACATGGTTGTAGTGAAGATGCAAGTGCTGCTGGTGAATGCGCGGTCAAGTGGCTTAGGTCGAGCAGCGGAGCCAATGACGGCGCTCTGGGTGACGAAGCTAGCCATGGCCAGCAACATCTCCACCGACGTCTCATCCTCGACACTCAACCACCTCACGGCCGATCGCAGGCCCCGCCTTGATAGCTCCTCCTCTCGCTCATGCGCAGCATCCCCGGGTCCCATTAATCCGCCTCTCGTCGTCCGCCATGTTCTCCGGCTCCAACTCATACTTAGGGGGCGGCAACAGTGCCCGGCCGGGGCAGCCTCAATATGGCCAGCAACAGCAGCAGCAGCAGTCGTTCCAGCAGCCCGGCGGCTTCCAGGGCGGCCTCGGTCCTCAACCAACAGGCTTTGGAGGGGGACCTCTGCAGCAGCAGTTCACTGGCTATCCGGGCCAGCCGCAGGGCTTTGGACAGCAGCAGCAGCCGCAACAACCTCAATTTACGGGCTATCCGGGTCAGCAAAACCAATTCCAGCAGCAAGCGCCTCCCCTGCCACAGCAGCAGTCTTTCCAAACCGGTGCACCTCCCCAACAGCCCTCGGCTCCTCCGCAGATGCCCCAAGCCACAGGCATGACCTCCGCGCAGATGGCCGACTCGTTTCGCGGCAGCTCGTCCCAACCGACCCCCCCGGCACCCCCTGCGAAGTCGAACAAGATCCCCAATATTAGACTCTCATTCATAACGGCGCAGGATCAGGCCAAGTTCGAGCAGCTGTTCAAGTCTGCCGTGGGCAATGGCCAGGCACTGTCTGGGGATCAGGCTCGCGACCTGCTCATGCGGTCGAAGCTACCAGGAGATGCTCTCTCTCACATCTGGTGAGTACATAGACTTTTGGAAGCCTGTCAGACTAACGTGGTCTAGGACATTATCGGACACTACAAAATCCGGACAGCTTCTATTTCCCGAGTTTGCCCTCGCCATGTATCTCTGCAATCTAAAATTGACCGGAAAGGAGCTGCCCAACAGCTTGCCTGAAAAGGTGCGGAATGAAGTGTCGAGTATGGTAGACATCATCTCGTTTGGCGTGGTGGATGAGCAACCAAGTCGTCCAGCCCCGTCAAGCAATGCACCACGATTCGACGAGCCCTTGGCCCAAAGCTCGCAACAGGTGCCAACTATTCAACAACCTCAGCCACAGCAATCAAACAGCCAACTACTTTCCTCTTTGGTCTCTCAACCCACTGGGTTCGGCCAACCCCCTCCTGGTCTTCAAGGCCAGCCCACTGGGTTTCAACCTCAGCCTACCGGGTTCGGACAAGCGCCTGGAGGCGGCTACACGGGGCCGCGTCCCCCCATGCCGCCTATGCCCACGGGTTTTGGGTCGAATCTAACTCCTACCCAGACGGGAATGGCCCCCCTGAACGCCCAGCCCACAGGAGTTCCCGGCCAGTGGGGTCTGGTCAATACTCCTTCCACGGGACTACCAAACATTGAAGCGCTCGCTCAGCGTATGATGCCTCAAACAGGTCGTGAAGGCGGAAATCACACCACCGCTGGGCTTACTGGCAATGCCAAAATTCCGTGGGCGATCACGAAAGGCGAAAAGAAGCTTTATGATGATACGTTCAAGGCTTGGGATGGGTTCAGCAAAGGCTATATAAGTGGCGAGCAGGCTATCGAGATCATGGGCCAGAGTGGCCTACCCAAACCTGACTTGGAACGTGTCTGGACTTTGGCGGACTCATCTGACCGAGGGCGCCTGAACCTGGACGAATTCGCGGTAGCCATGCACTTGATCTACCGAAAGCTGAATGGGTATCCTGTACCGAATCGCCTGCCCCCTGAACTGATTCCGCCCTCGACTCGGAACATAAATGACTCTATCGGTACGATGAAGTCTTTGCTGTCTCGCGATGCAGAAGAGCGCAAAAATACAGGGGCCTTCCTCCAACCTCAACAGACTGGCGTCAGCTACCTTAAATCACATTCTTTCCGCGGAGGTAGCCCCGCTGCAGGCGCCCGAAAGGATGCTACAGTGTTCCGGAACAACGACGATCAGGTTGGTGGGTACCGTTCCAGCGCCAGACATCGTCTTGGAGCTGGCGGCCGATCTCCATCTCCGGCGACTCCATCTTCCCCAGGATCTGATCGATCTGCAGAAGAACTTTCTTTGGATCAGCTGAGAAAATTGGTCAAGGAGAAACAGATCCTGCTAGACGCGGTGGACATCAGGGATGAGAACGCAGCCGATGAAGATGATGCCCTTGATCGGAGAGATCGCCGAGATGCTGACGATCTTTACCGCCGTATTCGCAGGGTCCAGGAAGACATCGATGCCCATCCGCAAGCTGCACTGAGGTCCAACGACTCAGACGCAGAACGCCGAGCTCTCAAACGACAGTTGCAGAAGTTGACAGATCGACTACCAGAGCTAGCTTCGAATGTCCGTCGGACGGAGCGCGAGATTGCCGATGCTCAACTCGAGCTCTTCAGAATCAAGGATGCCAAGGCCCATCCCGGATCTGCTTCCTCCGTTGTAGGCACCGGTCCAGGTGGGGCAGTTACAGAATCGGATCGGCTGAAAGCACGTGCTAAAGCTATGATGCAAGCACGTTCTGCTGCTCTCACTGGAAGGCCTGTGCCTACTAGCGACGATACTGGAGCGGCGACTGAACGTTTAGAAAAGGAAACGTCACGCATTCGTTCGGAAAGGGAAAACAACGAGCGCATGATTCGGGACGTTGAAGATAGCGTCAGCGAGTACACCAAGGGATTAGAATTGAGTTTGAAAGAGGGTGGTCACGACAACACGAGCGAACATGAACGTCGTAGATGGGATGATGGGCTGGGAGTGGAGGATGAGGTGAAGGACTTCATCTTCGATCTTCAGCGCACTAGCCGATCGTCTCGAGTTCGGCGAGAAGACTCATCTCGCGACACGTACCGGACGCCTTCTCGCTCAGAAGACAATGAAAGGCCATCCTCTGCGGCTCGTGCTAGTCCTGCACGCGCAACCGAGCCTACCCCACGCTCTACCTCGACTTCGGGGGGTGGTTCATATTCATCTTACAAGACTGCCGAGGAGCGCGCAGCTTTCATCAAGCAGCAAGCCGAGCAGAGGATGGCCGAGAGACTTGCTGCCTTGGGCCTCCGGCCACCTGTTAAAGCTGGTGAAAATGCTGAACAGCGACAGGAGCGTGAGCGGCGTGAAAGGGAGGAGAAGCTTCGACAGGCTGAAGAAGAAGACGCACGTCGTGAGGAAGAGAGGCAACGTCGACTCAATGATGAGTCTATCGCTCCTCCTGGCGCGGGTAAGACCAGTGGTAAGAAAGCGCCGCCTCCACCTGTGTCTCGGAAGAATAAGTCGGATGTTGCCCAGCATGATGCCAAGCAAGCTGAGGCGGAGGCAAAGAGAGCCGAGAATGAGATAGCGGAGAAGGCAATCCGCGAGCAGCAAGAGGCTCAGGAAGCGGAGACCAAGCGCATGGAGTATGTCCCAAGCTTAGATGTGAATGACCAATTCTAACATTACCATAGGGATGAAGAACGACAACAAGAAGACGAACTGGCCAGGGAACGTGAAGCAGCCCAGGCCCGTCTCCGTGCACTGGAAGAACAAGTCAAGCAGGGTAAAGTCAAGAAGGAGGAAGAAAAGCGACGCAAGCAAGCTGCACAACGCGAAGCAAAGGAGAAGGAGGTTCGGCTCGCCGCACAGCGTGCTGAGATCGAGGCGGCACGCGAAAGGGAGCGCCAGTTGCAGCTACAGTTGGAGAGCCTTGACGACGAGGAGTCCTCGGACGATGATGATGGTCCGCAAAATATCACTCCCCAGGACACGACACCCACTGCTAGTCAGGAACTACCTCGAGAACCACCGTCACTGGCAGCACCGCCTATCCCATCTGCTCCTCCGATGCCACGACAAAACAGCACTCCGCCCTCTTCCATTGCCAGCCCTCCGGCTTCATCATTGACGAGTCCTCACCCGGGGCATGCAGATACGGAGACTAAGAATCCTTTCCTCAAGAAGATGGCTCTGTCTAACCAGGAGAACAACAGCGTAGCTACACCTCCCCCTCTTCCAAGCAACACCAGTGAGGTTTCCACCAATCCGTTCCACCGCCTAACTCAGGAAAATGCGAACAAGGCCGCGCTTGGAGAAGCATCTGCGCCTTCTGCTCGCACGCGAGGGCGACCAGACGATGATGACTGGTCTGTTGTGGATTCTGACGATTCATCTTCGGACGAGGATGACGCTCCTCAGGGAGGTGCAAAGCAACTCGCTTCTATCCTGTTTGGCACCATGGCACCACCCCGGCCCTTGTCTTCGATGGACAACAAGAGCCCTCGCGCAGAGAGCCCAGCTGTCTCATCGCCCCCCGCTGGCATTCCACCTCCGCCTCCGATGCCATCAGGCTCTGCACCCCCGCCACCGCCAGGTCCCCCGCCACCTCCGAGCGGAGGAGCTCCACCACCACCACCAATGCCAAACATAAGCGCACCGAGGGCCGGTGCAGCTGATCGAGGTGCCCTACTCGGTGAAATCCAGTTGGGTAAGGGACTAAGGAAAGTAGAGACCAAGGATCGAAGCACGGCGTCGGTCGCCGGGAGAGTCTTGTAAAGATGATTATGTATTATACATTGCGTGTGAATAAATTGAAATTGATATGAGTTCGCTTTCCTGGGTACCACCCGTGCGGTGACTTCAAACCATGCAGGTGGTTGTCCACTCACTCGACATGCTTGTTCGAGGACGGAAGGCGGTGAAGGCCAGCACAAAGAACCTTGAAATGCGGCGAACCGAAAGAACGTCCATGCTCCAACTCCGCCGTGGGGATCGACTTCTCTCCAACCTCCACCTCAACTTTGACCTCTATCGCTACCTCTCCATTAATAACGTAAACTAGTTGGAGCTCCAAGATCCCGACGCGGTATTTAGACAGTCGTCGCTCCGACTCGCCATTCCACGGCTCCTCACGAGGCACCTTCATTGCGTAGCTTCGACTTGAAAGAGAAGGAACGATGAACGCACCTGACAGGTGAGTGACCCTGACCCACCCACGATCGTGCTTTCCTCTGCTGCAGGTGTCCCTTCCTCTCATGGCGCACGGCGTTCGAGCTCGTGCTGGCGAGGCGGCTGCCCGCGGTCCTTTCACCCTGGTCACCACCATCATCAGTCCACGGCAGTGAAAGTGAAAGTGAAAGCAAGTCGCAACACGCGCGCAAAAAGAGCCTATGGATGTGCCGGAAGCGTATGTGAGCCCCTCACGCGCCTGCCCCGCTCCGCTCTCTGCACACTACTGCGTAATACCGACCGCCAGCAACCAGCGGCCGCCAGCACGATGCCGAACAAAGTGGGCCAATTTGTGGAGGACGCGCCAAACTGCACGCTTCGCAACAGCCTCAAACACAATCGTCACATCAACCACAAACCTGACTATGATGCGGGAAACAGGTTCGAGCTCTTCATCCTCGATGACAACGAGAAGAAGGTTGAGTGGAAGGACGAGACCCGTACGTGTACCCTGTCCGGCCGCACGAATGCTCCCTGCTAACTTCTGATGCTCGCTCCAGGCGTCCCTAACACCGCCGTCTTCACCTTCAACAAAGAGGACCACACGCTCGGCAACCTCCTCTCACAGCGCCTGCACAAGTACCCCTACATCCAGTTCTCGGCATACAAGGTCCCGCACCCGCTCTTCGCTACCTTCGAACTCCGCGTCACCACCGACGGCTCCATCTCGCCCAAGGACGCCATCATCAAGTGCTGCCGCGACATCGTCCAGGATCTCGAGACGCTGAGCCGTAGCTTCACGACCGAGTGGCTTGGCAAGCGCATCGTGTCAGAGGGCGAGCAGGAGCGCATGGCGAGGGAGAGGGATCATGGGTACTAGGCGTGGTGGATCTGGACGAGTCTAGACACGCTGGTTCAATGTCTATGCAAGATACGAGATAGAAATGCGGCGGATCAAGTTGCATCTCAGGGCGTTTCGGGACCTCTCTTTGTTCATGGGTCGATCAAGCATGGTATTCGGGAATGACAAAAGGATATGGTGTCTGGCGATAGCTACGGGATTCGTTTCGGATATGGATGCTTCGCTGCATAAGATACCAGGTAGTGAGAATTCGATCACTGCCATTTAGCGCTCACCTGGGTAAAATACGAATTGATGGGATGCACATTATGTGTCTGCAATCGTCTGTTTGTTCAGCACGGCACCTATCAAATGCCAATTTCTCATCGATTTGCATACATAAGGGTTGGACATTTGTTAAGTACTGCAACTACTTTGGTCACAGGCTATGATCTAGAAGTGGGACAAGAAGCTCCAGCGAGCTCTGCCCTACTGCTATAGAGGTATTTCGACTACCATTACCGTGTCGAGACCACCGCACTTCTAATTCACCTGTGTTCCGTATCCCCTGATCTGCTCGGCGAACTGCCAGCTCTGATTTTCGAGCTTTTCATCCTCATGGAGCTCGACACCCGTCTTCGTTATGACGGCAATGGAGTACCTGTCCATGCTCCTGGCATCCCTGTAGAAAAGGACCTTCATGGCTTCCTTTACCAGTTTCACCGCCGTCTCCTGGTCGACGTCTTCCACGGAGGCATCGTCAGGCAGCGTTCTCCGCAAGATGGGTTGTGCGAGATGCGCTCCGAATCCAGTGGCAAGGGTGGGTGATGTGAAGGTGGTTCCCAGAAGATCTGCACTCGCCAGGAAAGGCTTATCCTCTCCGTCCAGACCAGCGATTAGAAGGTGGTTCCACAGCGGGTTGAAGTCGGACCGGCGTTTGTACATGACCTTTGCGAGGTAAGTGTGCAGGTTCTTGGCGTTGAGTGCGGTCTCGGAACTGGAGTAGTTCTCGCGGATGTCGAGAGAGTTGAGTAAGCGGTCGAGATACTGCATGTCTGAGACGTCGCCGCCGAAGCCCACAACTACTTGGTCGTTGAACTTCCGCAGACGCTTGACATCTGTGAAGCGAGCCAGCGAGCCGTATGAAGCTAAACAGTCGGTATCAGCATGGAGTTTGTTGTCGACGATGCCGCAGTTTGAGCATACCCAGGTTGTCTGCCGCAATGACCACGCCATCCTTGAACTTCGCTGCCACTACTGAAGTACCGGTGACGATCGGGCTCTGTGTATGCTGGATCGGGCCGGAGGTCTGAAAATGCGAGTGGTCATAGGCTCCGTAGACGTCGTCTCGCGGCTGCGTCTTGTTAGCTTAGATGCGGCGGAAGCGGGCAGGATGCACGTACACGGCCCCAAGCTTGCGGTAGGTGGTTCATGGCGACTTCGGGTGACTGTTGATATATGCAGCAGGCGTCGAAGGAGGTGTCTGAGACCTGATTGTAGCGAGGGAACCTCGGAGTGGCAGGCGAAGTTGTAGTTGCGGTGTTGGTCCAGGCAGCTTGAACGCGACATCTGGAAGCTGCGGCGGCGCCAAGACGTGGCCCAAGCTCCTCAATCACTACCGTCAGGCACTCTGGAACCAACTTCACTCATGGGCGCAATCATGCTGGGGATCAATTACGAGAGTAGTGATGAGGAGGAGGATGCGCCAGTGGTTGAACCTCAGGTAAGCCCCGTAATTGTACCTGGAAGAGCCTGATAGCTACTAATGGCCAATCGTCCCAGAAACCCGTCGCGAAAGGTACCATGCCTCCCGTAGTACCCTAGAATGACCTGATAAAGTGATCGTGCTGATCCTAGTGAAGGCCCCCCAGCAGCAGAGGTTGCATCTCTGAAGTCAACAATCAAGTCTCCTCCAATACAGGAGCCAACAGTGCCTACCGGTCCCGTCAATGGACCTGCCCAGGGACCTAGTGCGTCGCTTGGGTCTACTCCGTCTGGGTCAACAGCAGACAACCCACCCGGCTCCCCGTATACGTCGGCTCGCTCTGCGATCAGAAATATCACTCTTCCTGCCGTACCAAATTTCAACATACCCTCATCACCACCAGGCTCCCCACCTCTACGGGCGACGAATAAGTTTGCGCAATTTCTTGAGCTGAAAAAGAAGGGGCAGCACTTCAATCAAAGGTTAGAGAGCTCAACCGTACTACGCGACCCAGGTCATTTGCAGAAGTTGATGGACTTTGCCGGCATCACGGAGGAGGAGCAATATGCGTCAGTGTTACCAAAAGGACTCGCTGTACCGACCGCGTTCCCCGAGTGGGCATATGTGGAAGCATTGAAAGAATCGCAAAAAGGGATCACAAAGTCGAGGGAGGAGGAAGGGTCAAAGAAGCCGAGAGAGGCTATAGATTTTGTCCCGGCTACTAGCTCAGGTGCGAACAGTAAGAGTGGCACACCCTCGGGAAAGAACTTGCGCCAAAGTGCAACAGAGAGAGTCTTGGCAGGCTTAGACAGAGAACCACGTGCCAAGCGGAAAGAGTCAGAACAACGTAGGACGTCGCCAAAGCGGAAGCGCTCAAGATCGAGGGATCGAAGATGAGGATGGACATTCCACGAAGGGAAGAAGCCAAATCATCTAGATCCTACGAGATCAGGACCGGTGATATCCGGAGAGCGACCTTCCAGGCCTCGCATACTATGTAGTTGAAGCTACATATAAGCATTGGTCCGGGAAACGAAGAGAGACCATGTCTTGCTTGTCAAGGACGATTGATGGTTGCCTTTGCTTCTCCAACAGAGACACTGTCTTTGCAAGTGTACTCCATGCAAGCGCCCTCTTTTTCACATCAAGGCTGTTCTCGTCAGCATTTTCGGTTTATTGTCAAAGTGCGCAAAGCAATTCCAAGTTGAATCACGCCGCCCAGTGCTTATTTATCCAGCACCCTCCTCCATCCATATTCCTCCTCGAACCCTAACATCTCCTTCATCTTCCGATTCGTGATCGGCGCCTCAAATGTGCCCATCGGCCTCACAAGCCTCGTCCGAGGACAGACTCTGCTCAAGAACTCCTCACTCGGTTCATCATTCGTGATATCATCGTTCACCGCGTTAAACACCTGAAACCCCAGACCATCCGTCATCAGACCCGCATGACACATGTTCCCCAGATCGCGCGCATCCACATAACTCCACCCGTGGACCTTCCACTTCTCCGGCTCCTCCACATACAGCTTGAACGCTGTCTCGAAGCGGTCTGGGGTTATGACAGCTCCAATCCGCAGGATATAGATGTCAGTACCAGGGAAGCGACGGGCGAATGAGGCAGCAGTGGTTTCCACGCAGAGCTTTGAAGCGGCATAGACGTCCATGGGGCACGTGGGATGGTTTTCGTCGACCGGGAAGTAGGCGTAAGAAGCGTCGCCCTCCGCATAAGTTATCCCGTATGTGGTTATGCTGGACGCGATGATGAGTTTAGGAATACCCAATTTGCAAGCGGATTCGATAATATTGTAGGATGACAGTGTATTGATGCGGTACAATTCGTTGTCTGGAACAATAAGGGGACGCGGTATGGCTGTAGTTCTCTTAGTATTACTTTTACCTGTTCGATGCTAAAACGTTTCAAAACGGGTATGTACCTGCAAAGTGTATAACCGCATCGAGTCTTTGGATAGGCTCAAGGAACGGTTCGGTAGCTCTGAAATGAGATGACAGGCTGTTGAAAGCCTGGGCGCCATCTGTGAGGTCGGCCTTCATAGTATGGACATCTGGGTTGTCAAGTGGATGCAGATCAATGTTGAGTATTTCATGGCCGTATTCAAGCAGTTTTCCTATTACATGGCGGCCAGCGACGCCTGAACCACCAGTAAATACTATGCGTTGGCCTTGCTTCTCAAAATCAGACATAGTATAGTGCCCGAGATCGTGAATGCCTCTGTCAGGACATGCACGAGTTATGAAGTTTCTGAATCTCTCGAAAATTTGAGCTGTGTATATAGGTAGCCTGAGGTTACCCCGCAGTCGTATTTTACATTTCTAGCTTCCAAGGTTAGCATGCAGATGAAATTAAGGACTATTATATTCATTTGTATTTTGAATATAAATGGTGACAGAACGCTAATATAAGCAATTTGGTCCTATAGCCCCAATCACTCAGAGGGAATCTGGCACCTAATTGCTGTTACGTAGACTTCTGGAGGGCGAAGAGATAGGCACTCCGGTTGGGCTTCAGAAGGATGCCTGGCCATGGGAGCAGGAAGAACTATGGCTTTTGCAGGTCGATGGAGCACCTACCCAATCAGGTGTTAGTAGTGAATCATAAATCACGTGCGTGGATGGAGCTTGGACCAGCGAGTTTAGCGTAGGCATTCATGCCGCGCAACTGCAAGCTCCGACCCATCAGTAACAACGACCACCCATTCCGACCCATATCGCCCCTCTCAACCCCAAAATCACATTTTGCTGCACTTGTTTGACCTCTCTATAAGCCGAAAGCTGTTCCACGACTATAATGGCCTCGGTCTTCTCCGGAGCTCCCCCGCAAGGTGGCCCAGGTTATTCGTTCACCCAGACCCCGAGGGCAGCACCTTCTGGCGAACGACAGCATGGCTTCTACCCGTAACGAACCACTGTTTCACCGAACACACTTCCATGCTGACTGCAATATAGCTATACCGACAACGGTGGCTCAACACTCGGCATTTCAGGTGCTGACTTCACCATCCTCGCCGGCGATACGCGCTCCACCAGTGGATACAATATCAACACGCGATATGCACCGAAGCTCTTCAAGATTGGTGGCGAAGGGCCAGACAACAAGGGTGCACAGATAGTACTGTCAGTGGTCGGTTTCGCGGCAGACGGAGATGCGCTGAAGGAGCGCCTGGACACAATCGTCAAGATGTACAAGTACCAGCACGGCAAGAACATGACGGTATCCGCATGCGCACAAAGGCTCAGCCACATCCTCTACAACAAGCGATTCTTCCCATACTATGTCCACGCTATCCTCGGTGGTCTCGATGAGGAGGGCAAGGGCGCGTTATACTCGTATGATCCAGTCGGCAGTTACGAGAGGGAGCAGTGTAGGGCTGCTGGTGCGGCAGCTTCACTTATAATGCCGTTCTTGGACAACCAGGTCAACTTCAAGAATCAGTACATGCCTGGTAGTGGCACTGGACACAACCTGCAGGCTCGACAGGCACAGCCTTTGCCCCAAAATGACGTCGAGGAGTTGGTGAGAGATGCGTTCACGAGCGCGGTGGAGCGGCATATTGAGGTTGGTGATGGTCTGCAGATGATGATAATCACAAGGGATGGTATAGCAGAGACGTTCACCCCACTGAAGAAGGACTAGGTCCGCACGCGACTTAGTCCAGAAGGCAGCATAACCGGAAATGGGTGTATGAGACTTGCAGAGTGTGGCCGAACTGTACGAATACTCTTTGGGGCTTCTGAGTTGCAAAAGTGGTGGGCTCTTGTCCGTTGACCTCCTATGCAGAGACACGAGACAGTTCAAACCTCCAAGTCTCTACTACAGTTTGCAAAAAGCCAGAAATTCCCTAACAACAAAGGGAATCGACCTTGAGTCCTATCAATACACCAAGGTTGTCTTCAAGCGTTTTGCTCATATCCCTCCATGTGCCTTTTATCTCATGCATGATTGTCTCTTTTCGGCTCTCCGAATTAGTTGACGTTCCACAAAGCTTCTCCCATTTCCTTCTCCACTCAGACACAATCAATCCACTACATATCTAGTCCATATCTCAATCCAACCTGCATCCACTTATTGTTCCTTTCCTTGACCGCGAGCTTGACATCAATCATCGCGACACTTAGCTCGATAGACTGGCTCAGAACGATCTGTGTCTCTATGGGTGAGGCCCTGCAAGTTTCAGATTGCATGCTGCACATACCCGTAGTCTGGGCTTGGCATTGAAGCCATCCATGACCGGAGAAAGAAGACACGGTAGCACTGAGACTGTTTCGATATTTGCCACTACCAGCCCTCAAGATCCATTGGAACCATGGCTGCTGATAGACTCCCTGTGGTGACCCCTGATTGCTCGTATGAAGAGCCTGGCCTATCACTGTACGTGTCCCATCTACGCTACTATGGCTCGACTGACGGTCACTGTAGAGATGCTTTCGAGAGGCTTATTCTCGTCCGTGCTTGGAAGCCTTATCAGCAAAAGAAGGATCGCAAAGAATTCTCAGTCCACCGAGGTCTTTTAAGCCATCATTCCGTTGTATTCCGTGAGACTTTACAAAGGACACCAAGAAAAAACATCCTGGAACTCCCTGGTGAGGATCCTGACATCGTCGGGAGCGTAGTATATTGGATGTACACGGGAAAACTCTCTCAAGCTGCTTTGGATGCACAGGGCAAGATACCACTTACACTCGAGCAACTTTGTCAAGTTTTCAGCTTCGGTGAGAAGAATGGCATCCCGGAACTTCGAAATATCGCAATCACAATCTTCTTCCAGAAAAGCGTACAAGACTCTATTTCTCCTGACACTCTCATGAGATGGATCTACGCCAATACACTTCCAGGCTCTGCACTCCGAAGGTATCTGGTTGATTACATGGTTGAACGATGCAATTTCTTGAATGTGGAGAACGTCTGGCAAGGGATTGCCCCAGCCGCCTTCCTGCTTGATATTCTCGCGAGGCTCAGGATGTTGCAGAAGCCTCCGAGCGCTCAACCACCTACGAGGGATGAGTGGCTTGCAGATAAGAAAAGGGTCTTCTGTGAGAGATATCACGACCATACACCAGGTATGCTCCACGATGTCCTGACGTGCTTTGCTTCGGGCTCAAGTCGCTGACTAGACCCTGCAGTCGCGCTTCCACCAAATGAGGGCCCCGTGATTGTGGACCTCATGGACGCTGGACTATCAGACGACGAAGAATGATGAGCTATAGCACTGCCGGATACCTTCTCTGTGCGCTACTTGTCGATTGTCTTGTTGACACAGCACCGAGTCTTCAGTCATTTGCAAATATCGACAGGGTCGCACAAAGTCTGATCTCAAGAATGCAATATCTGGATAGTGTTATAGTCAGTGGTTACATGATGATGGGCCTCATGCGTCTGGAAAGAATGAAGACTTGTTATTTGTGCTTGTATTCTAGTACGAGGTTCAACTATCGTCATCCATCTTTGCTACTATGTATGACCTTGTCTAGTAAATCATCTTTAAAGCATTTCCGAATTGAGCCCTACGTTTACAGCTCGACACAGTACTGTAGCGGAAAGATACGGTTGTGACCAAAAAAGCTGCTGAGGAGAGATAATTTGAAATCCCTTCCGAGGGCGAAGTACAAACCGTTCCTTCGACTTTGATCGCTCGACGGGAAAACAAACCTGGACGCGAACCCTCTCCGTCTCGCAGCCGAGCGAGTGTAAGAGTCTAGCTTCGGATAGCCTACTGACATCGACATATGTCTCCCTTCAGTCTTCACACGTAAGATGTCGACGTCTTACCGGAGTCGCGCCATGGTACACTTCGACTTTTACCCAACTATGCCCAATGGGGAAGGTGCAACAACTGTCAGTCGAATACCTGGTCCTTAGTTTGAAAGCGAACAACGCAGGATTACTCGAAAGATGAGTGCGTCGAAGAAAAGAATCCGAATATCGGCTTCGACTCCCACTTCTCGTCAATCGTGCCCCTCATGATTGGCGCGCTGGGCATACATGTCGTTATCACATTCTCCAAAGCCCTTATCGAGACAATTATGCTGCACCGCGACATGCATCTTACTCCCACGCAAACTCGAAACTACCTACATAAGCCCAATGACCCGTACTTCGATGATGCAATTGTTCAAGCTTTCCTCGTGCTCTGTTCCTGCGTCCATCGCGACCGCTAGCCCCATCCGCGCCTTATCCAGCTTCCAAGAGCGGAGACGGTGATCGGCGGCGTTTGGGCCGGGTTGCGGGGATTAAGACTCGTGTTACGGTCCGCGCAAACGGGTTGTTGTTTCCTGCAGGGATACGTCAGGGTTATTAGGTGCATGGTCGTGCCGCCTCCATGAGCTTTGTCGTCGCGCTCACCTTTTCCTCGCTGTGTTACCTTCCAGCTCCAGTCGCCATGGTTTACAATGCTTACAGGTACCTTGTCGGATTGCTGAGTTTGCAATTGACCTTGCCTGGCACTGTGCTCGGTTCGCCATTTCCTTCTGGCTCGAGTTATCGACCAAGCCTCGCGAAAGGTCATCTTGGAGCGGTGGCTTCTGAGAGTGAGATATGTAGCCATGTCGGGACCGAGCTGTTGAAGAAGGGTGGTAATGCAGCGGATGCGTTGGTGGGAACAGTAGCCTGTGTCGGGGTGGTGGGCATGTATCATTCAGGTATGTCTTACTTGTTCCTGGAATCTAGGAAACATTCTGCCATTGTTGTATGAGACCGTATCATTGAGAAAAGACGTCATGAAATCATCTCCAAGGACTACCAGTTCCTGTGAGGCTATTTTGACTTGTGTTGTCCTCACACCTTGACTGATCATTTCGTACACCTTCTACACGGACTCAGCGAAGTTTATCCTATGCTTTCACTCATTATCCTTTAGGCTTAGGAGGCGGCGGCTTTATGATCGTTCGGGCGCCCAACGGCACTTACGAATTCATCGACTTCCGGGAGACCGCTCCAGCTGCAGCCTTCGAGGACATGTACAATAACAACGAGGAAGCCTCCATATCGGGTGGTCTTGCATCCGGCGTCCCTGGTGAACTACGCGGCCTCCAACATCTGCACGAAAACTACGGAATATTGCCTTGGGAAACAGTCCTCACTCCCGCCGTAAAGGTAGCGCGCGAAGGCTGGACCGTAAACGAAGACTTGGTCAATTACATGAAGTCTGCTACCAGCGGAGCATCAGACACGAACAGCAGCAACTTCTTAGTCTTTAATCCCCAGTTTGCCATGGATTTTGCACCCAAGGGACGATTGGTCAGGCTCAATGAAACCATCACAAGAAAGAGATATGCAGATACGCTCGAGACTGTGGCGCAGCAAGGCCCGGATGCATTCTATGAAGGACCCATCGCGGAGGCTACCATTCGAGCATTGCAGGCTCAGAACGGAACGATGACATTGGCGGATTTGAAAAACTATACTGTCGCCCTAAGGAAGCCGAGTTCTATAACATATCGGGACTACAAGTTGACGAGTTGTAGCGCGCCTAGCGGAGGTGAAGTTGCCTTGGCTGTCCTCAAGATCATGGAGGGATACTCTGGAGTCGGCGATGCTTCCAATGTCAACTTGACAACTCATAGACTTGATGAGGCGATGAGATTTGGCTATGGTGAGAGGAGCAATCTAGGAGATCCTCTGTTCCTTGACGGAATCGATGAGTACCAGGAGCAGATGATCTCCGAGAAGACAGCTGCCGAAGTCCGGAGTAAGATTAGCGATACGAGGACGTTCAATGTGAGCTATTACGACCCCGCGGGATTGGAGAGTCTGGAGACACCGGGAACGAGTCATATCGTCACAGCCGATTACACTGGACTGTCCATTAGCCTGACGACAACGGTAAATCTGCTATTTGGCAGTCAATTGGTGGTTCCGGAGACGGGAGTGATAATGAACAACGAGATGAATGTAAGTTCCCGCTCATGGCTCGAAGATATCCTACCAATATTGACAAACCTCAGGATTTCTCGATTCCTAATGTTACGAATGCTTTTGGATACATACCCTCTCCCGCCAACTTTATCCGACCCGGAAAACGACCCTTGTCCTCCATATCACCAGTGATTGTTGAGCATCTCAATTCCTCGTCCCTTGCCGATGCTCTCTACGTCTCCATCGGTGCAGCAGGCGGCTCCCGCATCATCACAGCTACCATCCAGAACTTGATCCACATTCTCGATGGCGGGTTAACTACACACGATGCGCTCGCTCAACCGCGTATACACGATCAGCTAGTGCCCGCATATGTCAGCTTCGAGTACGCATTCGATAACAGTACAGTAGCATTCTTGGAAGAGTTGGGGCATAACGTCACTTGGGTTGCTCCAGGACAGAGTACGGCGCAGGGCTTGAGAAGGTTAAAGGGTGGCTTGTTTGAAGCGGCTGGCGAGCCAAGACAGCATAATTCTGGCGGCTTTGTGGTATAGCATACAATATTGGAGTCAAGGCAGAGATCTGTATATACTAGGGTGACTGGACTGTACACACGTACATATATAATGATATACTCGTATGATCATTGCGATCCACGCTCGATATTCTCGTGATCAATAACGCCCCTTCAAAGATTGGCTAGAGACCACTGGAACCAACCTTCAAGAGATTGCTCCTTCTGCATATGTAACCTGTATTGAAATTCATAATAGAGATCCGCGTAGTTTGTATGTCGAAGACGGACGCATATCATGGCCAATCTACCTGTCTAGCGCTAGCATTGAGTAACGAAAGAGACTCTTAGGATTCGTAGAATGTCTGCTCAGTATTTTGGAATCGTACTAGTGGTTTCACCACTCGGGACGTACACGATACGAAATAGTGATCTTAACCAAATTTTCATGTCGAAATGCTAATCGGCTCATGCTGTACACTTGTCTTATCATGGTAAGAAGCCAGAGCGACACCTTCAGCACTAATGTGTGCATAGCTCCATCGGTCATCTCCTCCCTTCCACGACCCATACCACGCCACGCCACCCAGCCTTTCCCAACCCTTCCCCAAGCCAACCTGCTCTACTCTAGCCTAAACACCTCCTCAGCCTCGAGCCACCACCCACCTTCCTTACTCCCCTTTGCTCCCGTGGGGCTCTCCTGCATCTTATCCGTCATAGCCCACCATTCCTGCACCTTTGGATTGGCAGCCATGCGCGCCATGTCGGCGTCCCAGTCGCTGCCTACGTACTTGAAGGTTGCGAAGAGCGTGGGACGCGGGATGGAGACTAGGTTGATGGAGTCTGGTTTGTAACGGTGAGGGGTTAGTGAGATATGGGCAGACTCGGTGAGGAGGAGTATAGGAGAGGAGAGGGAAGATAGATGGTAATGCTTTTTCCATAGAGCTCTCATAAGCCGTTGTATAGATATGAAGAGGATGGATGGTGCAGCATGATCAATACGTCAAAAAGTTTCATGAAAGAGACAAATGAGAGCTTAAACCGATCACGGGAGTATACGTACAATCGATGATATTCGAATCCTTGATCTGCTCCAGCACTTCTGGCCAGACTGCTGCATGGCAGCTCTTGTATTCCTCGAGATACTCCGGGCGGAGATAGACGACTTGGGCTACACGCCTTGGCTCGGATGAGGTTGTCATTCTGCTATCCTCGTGACCGCCTAATCTCTGTTGTACGGCAATATAATATCGTGCAAAAAGTACCGAAGTGCAACAGCTCAATGATTATCTTAAGCTTGTAGGTAGTGGTCTAGGTAACGTCAAGGCTCGGGAAGCGGCTTCGGGACTCGGGGTAAAGTGGAGCGAATACTTGTACTAGTAACGTACGCTGAGTCCGCTTTTACAGTGGAGCAATTTAAACTTGTGAAAGCTTCTATAACTTGCTACCGTAGACTCTCGCGAATAAAAGTTACTGCTAGGCCTAAGGCAGCTGTTAAGGCCGCTATCAACTTACAAGCTGTCAACGTATAAGAGTTCATTGGCTTCTTCTTACTTACCGCTTACTCTATATGACCTAGTAGTAACTCTTATTCGCGAGAGTCTACGGTAGAATGGCTTAAAATCTATAAGTCATTGATGTAAATGTCTAAGTATAGTGGCGAACTAGTAGCATTCAGTCAATGATGAGATGCAAATTCACTAGTATGATAGCTAGCTATCAGTTGACACCGAGGGACCAAGTTGGCAAATCCATTTGATGGTTGATCTGGACATGCTCGACTATTGATAGACGCATCCTGGGTCATCCACACCTAGGGCTAGTCCATGTTGAAAGAACTTTCTCGGTGCTTGCACGATTACAATGTAATAATCGAAAATTCGTTCTGTTGCGTTGAAGCACCTGACCCTCACGGCAACCCATCGTGCTGGGACATTGTTTCCGGATGCGAAACTATTCGCACCAGTGAGGAAGTCCCATGTCCAGAGGAACTGCGTCTGCCGTTGACTAGCAATGGGCGGTGCTGCCGAAAGCCAACTTGCTTCTGATATGAGCGGCTTCAACATGTAACAATAGAACCCTAAAAGCGCTAGCACGTAGAACGCATTACGACGGTAGGTGCGAACGGCTGGGTCATTCGAGAGATGCTTGCCTCTGATGCATGCCCTCAACTAGATACCGACAAGAATAGTCGCATCAAAGCTGCTCTACCACAACACGTACTGCTTGTGTAGGTGGTATCGCACGCGAACTGCTGCTGCGGGTGCAACCTCAGGCCACGCATTGTGAAGAAAGCCATGAATACTTTCGCTCTCCATTGCCAATGAGTGTCACGGTTGGCGGTAGAACAGTGTCATTCGTGGTCTCCAGATTCGTATAGCAACTAGTGACTACGCATCAGTCAATTGACGAGAGGATAATTTGTGGATGCATAAGCAAAGAGCAGCGCTGCGACGGACGCAGGCTGTGTATCGGTAATGGCGCCTTCGCAAGTATGGTCGAGTTCGCACAAAGGCAATGAAAGTGGGCGCGCCTGGTCTGCTACCGGGTGTGCAAATGCTGTTGAGCCGATCTACTAGGGAAAGACTGAGTCTGTAAGATACAGAATAAGCCTTCATTACAGCAGAGCCCCATGGTTCAGCAACCTAGCCAGCTGAGGCATGACATTGCTCCAGCTGGGTTGGGAGTTCTGGTGGTGCTCGTGGTGGACGGGGAGAGCAAAAGGAAGCGCAAAAGAAATGAAGAGTGGCACTCCAAGGGAGGGTCGAACTGGGGAGCAAAAGAAACTCTTGCGAGAAGAAAACCCGAAGGTTTTACTTTTTGGGGAAAGGAAACAGGGGGACTCACCTACACCAACAGGCTACGTTTAACGTCCGAGCTCGACGAAGACAATTGCCCCGTTAAGAAATAAATATAGTTGATTGAAGTTCAAATTTAGCTAGGGCCTGTGCGGTGGGTGGGGACATTGGGGCGTTTGCGTGTAGCTGCCGGCGGAGCCTTGGAGCTTTGCCGGCAGTGCAACAACGAAGGCACTGGGCTGCACAAGCTTGAATTCCAACCGAGCGCGTCTATGGGATCTTGGAACTCCATGCAATGACGGTAGACCCATGCACTGCGATTTCCCCCTTGTCGTTGCGCTGCACATCTCCACCTGAGAGTGCTGCATCGAAGATTTGGCGGGTTTTCTACTCGAACGTCAGTACGCGCACCACGAACACCAACACCACACCCAAGCAACATCGGACATGACGCCCCAGACCTCGAGGCAAACACGACGAATACCAGGCATGGAGGTCTCGGAGGTCATCGCTGGACTCCACAGTGCGCGGCTTCTTTGGTGGACTGACGAACATGTGCGCCATGCTCTGGCAGCAGCAGCAGCACTACAACGGCAGCACTACCACAGCAGAAGGGAGATGTTAACGACAGACTGAGGAAGTTGCGCATCCTAGGAATACATTTGGCAGACAACCGGCGGATTCTCAGCAGTGGCAGCAGGTCTATGGTAAACCGGGCCTTGGGACAGGTCGTCGTCGCCCCTGCGACGTCCTCCTATGCTTCTCTTTGCGTGCAAGGGCGGCGATGGCTAGGGGCATACTGATCGGCGAATAGATTCGACGGAAACGGGAGCGCCCTCTGCCTGTAAGGAGCGTCGAGCTCCTCCTCCGCATCCCGCATGGCTTCGATCGGCAGCTTTTCGCTGAGTGCTGCTCCCCGGCACTCGTATAACGATGAGCAAAACACCTTCCTACAATGTCGTCTACTTTAGCGTCGAGGCCGAACTGCCAAACCCCCGCTTGCTTTGTGTAGCTATGCGCGACATTAAGCTAGGATAGATTCTCTTGCTAGACTTGAGCAGACATCTGCTAAAGGCGCGGGCGCACGACAGCATCAGAACTAGCCAATCCTGCATCGACGAGCTCCTCTATAGTGAGCACATGCGCTGCTGAGCGACCGCCTAATAACCGAAAGGGGAGCGCACGGCGAGGGTCGGTATGGCATGGCATACTTGGGCGCAACAAAGGTCTTGCTCAGGCTTCTTATGCGCACTGCCCGACGAAGATTAGGGAGCGTAGCGAGCATAGCGAGGGGGCGACCCGAGGGAGACAAGCATGTTCAAGGGACTGAGGCAAAGAAAGCGGGTCTCAGGGTCCACGACAGAGGTGACGGTCCGTCATGCGTAGTCGTAAGATTTGCGAACACCGGAAGACTGTCCAGAGAGAAAGGATACGGACCGGACCGGCAGCTCAGGATTACAGGTGGTAATGCCCACAGAAAGACACGATAAGAGCCGCACGAACAGACGTAGCACGCGCGATTGGTCGCGTTTCTCACCAAAGGTTGCAGATATGCTTCATGCATCGAAGGGAGCGGTATGAGGCAACAGCAGGAACTTTTCAACGACATCGAGGTCGTGACGTATATGCGTTTCCGCGAATGCAAATGCAGATACCAAAGAGAAGGCGTACCATGAATGGCACTGGCGAGATACGGAACGCCAACCCAAAATCCATCGAATCTAGGGCCGGTGTGAGTGGAAAGATGTCGAGTCTGCTCCGGCAGCGAGTGACTTGTTACGCCGGAAACACCAAGACCTCATGGCGACACCAGGATACTAGCAAGCAAGGCAATAGACAGTCATTGATGTGCTTTGAATGCGCGCATTCGACAAGACGCACAAAGAACAAGTGTCGACGGCGTGTACAATGAACGCGTGGCCGTCCTGCAGGAAGATTGGCGAAGTGGAGCTGAGTGTGGATTCCGACCGTGCGACCCGAAGATCCCCACCAGACGTAGTGAACACTGGCGATGTACTGCACACCCGAAAAAGTCTGCGATGATCGATATCGAGGGTTCTTCCTGGGCAAATGTGGTGATCGGTCGAGACGTTCGTACATTGCCAACTTCAGGCACTGGCAATGTGTGCCAGCACTCTCATGGACGTCCGAGACAAAGAAAGAGGCTTTTGTTGGATTCAAGACATTTCGTCTTGGAAAGTCGACCTCAAATTCCAGAGATACACACGGATATTTGCAAGCCCTACGCAGGACTGCCACGTCTCGTATCATTGAGCGCGATGTTCCAACGTGGCTCTATCGATCAATGCGAGTAGCAACGACATCAATCATTGGGCCCATGCTGCCTCAAGATTTTGAGGGCATGTACTCGTTCACAAGTTCCTTGAGTGTGGAATGCGGCTATATGCACGAGGATGCATTGATCCACGCTGCCGTTGACTTGGACTGCAACTTGTCTCCTGCCTGTCGAGCCGCGGACAGAGCATTCCAAGATTTTTGTGTGTTCAAAGTTGCAGCAGGTCCAGTCCTAAGGGGTCCAGATATCCAGTACGGCCGTACTTCCACTCCAGCTCTTTATGGTAATAGAGAACGACGAAGAAGACTCCATAGGAAACGAACGCTTACCTCAAGGTTCTCTCCTTCTAAAACCGCCACGTGGCTCAGAGTTCTCAGACGTTGCCACAACGCCTCTTGCTCAAGCCATACTGTCCATTTTACTTGCTGTTCACCTAGAGGGAGGGAGAACAAAGAATTCGTCTTGCCGACCAGAGCAGCTGTGATTGGAGTTGAGGACAATTGCTCATCGAAAACTCCCCGCCAACGGTCATGTCGGAATCGCGGCTGATGATCATCGATCACGTCGTCCAGCGAGAAGAGGTGATCCCGCAATTGCGCTTCCCACGAGCTAGTTGTGGAGTATGACCGCGGTGTATTGTCTAAGGAGCCCCTTAGCGCTGCCATGCGTCGTGTTTCCACGCCCCCTGATCATCATCATGAGGCATGCGTTAGGCGGATATATGTGCTTGGTACAGATGGGGATGGGGTAATAGCAGCTTCTTTGGTCCACAAGTACCCGTATGATGACAATGCGATCATTTGTATCGACTTGGAAGTATCAACTCACAGTCTTCGGCGTTCCAAATCATTCCAAAGACACCCACTGGTTTGAGCACTCGATGAATCTCCTTCAAAGACCCTTCATTCGCAAACCAATGGAACGCCTGCGGAACATTAGTAAGGATACGGCGAGTGCTGGGCAGAGCAACAAGTCCCAACAAAGACTAGGTATGGACCCTCGGTGCTACCGTGGTAGTGGGGTGGTTGGCGAGCCCCACCAAGGGCCGAATCTTGAAGAGGACGGTCGGTGTGTGAGACGTAATCATACCAAGTCCGAGATGCATAAGAGAATGGAGAAGAGACGAAATACATGCAGAATTGATGACGCGTTCGACAGTTGGAAAAAGAGGACGTCTGAAGGGGAGGGGTGATCAAGAAGATGAGAGGTGAGAAAGCTGAGGGGCGGGAGAGCTAACGACGACGGCGTCATCTGTCGTGCATACCATGTCGTGCAAGGCTCCAAACCAGACTTGGAGAAAAAGGGTCCAGATGAGGTGGCCGGGACCCGGCTGGGGAACCATGATGGACTACCACCGGTGGTACGCGAGAACGGTGACAAAAGCAAAATTGGCTCCGGTGAGGCTGGGAAAGCAAAAATGGATTGCAGCGTACCTGGGCAGCGAACACAGCGTCCACGGATTCGGTCTCCTCTGGTATCGCCGTGGACAAACCGTCGGTTACCGTGACATTGTTCAACGCCTTCTGCTCCAATTGCTTTCGCATCTCATGGTGTGGCTCGACGGCATTGATGCTGAACTGCTCTTCCCGTGCTGCTAGCAGCTCTGTGAACTTGCCTGTTCCGGCGGCAAGGTCAACAAGCCGGGCACCTTTGTACCCGTTCACAGCTGCAGCGTCCAGGAGAATAGCGACAGCCTGCTGTGGATAGGAGGGTCTGTGCTCCTCATACAGGTCAGCCTTGGCGAAGCCACTGACGGCCTTTTCGCTCAGATGGCTTGAATTGGCCGATGCCATGCTGGGCGGGATCGCAGAAAGATGAATGTTGTGGTTGGGGGGTGGTTGTGAGACATTCTGCGATGGCGGGGGCTGGTGATGCCACCGGAGCGCAGCGGTCGACGATTCGCGCGTTTACCGAGAACCGATGCTCCTGACGCCCTCCTTAGCACATTGCACGGGGCACGAGCAGGAAACAGTTCCTGGAGACTGGAGTGCATCCTGGCTACGGCGTGCAGCCTGAATGCGGTTGTCTGCCCTTGCCATCGCATGGCGTCGCAATCCCTGTTTGCTACGGACGATGAGGCTCGCTGAGTTGCCCTGCTTGTAGTGGCCACTCAATTGCCCACGCAGATGGCGCCATGGGAAAAGGAGTTAGAAACGAATTGGCCATGTCCATGTCCTCGCCACGGCCGCCGCCGGATCTGCTCCGCGCCCAGCCGCTCGCGTCCCTTTGTTATATTACATAGCAGAGAGCACGCTTTGCTCTGAAGCTGCAGTGGTGCCTGGCCGGGCGAGGAGGCACAGGATCGCGAGCGCGGGCGGGCGGCGGGTTGCTGTCCTCTGTGTCTGGGTTGGCGTCGTTGTGCGAGTGGTGTCGAAGAGCGATTCAAGCCTCGATCAGCAGCATGGCTAGCGGCACGGCGTGCCTGGACTACCCAGCGCCAGGGACTATGTTTAGACGCCTCCCAGCGGAGCAGGTGGCGGCCCCATGGTGGCCCATCGATGCTTACTGTGACCAGCCAACGGGTCAACGCCAAGCCGCAGCAGCGGTGCTTGCAGACGTGCAGAAGGTATCCTTGGGGACGCCCGCCATGTACTGCGCGCTGGGCTGGTAAGAGAGCAGATGCATGCGGCCCTAGGTGGACATGCGGCGTCAAGACTCCCGTCCTGCGCCTCCTGCATTGCCGCACTCAGGACTCCGTGGACGAGAAACCCCATTGCCAGCCCGTCTAGCCCACATGGCAGCTGTCTACCACTGCTAGGAGCTGCCAAAGCCTCTGTAATATTATACTCCGCATCCCCATAGCGTCCACACCACTTCGCGCCTAGCACTCTGTGACGCTAGCCCTTTCGCGACCACCAGAGTATTGCATCGGCAAATCCTTTGCAGCGGGCACTGGCGAGGTACATCATCGGACGGCGAACTCCCTATCCAGACTCGGCGTGCAGGGAGCGTTTAAGCGTCACGTTTTTTGCCCGTGCTCGCTATTTCGCACGACGACCGCCATATCTCCGCCGCACTCTCCTGTCCTCGCTCACGACCTCATCACACTCGAACCGCAGTCTCTCGTTTTGTACGACGCTCGTTGGGTCCTTGGGAGCACACATCACCGTCTCCTTGTAGCTGGTAAGTTGCTGGTTGCCTCCTTACTACCGCCCTCCCGACCCGCCGGGAAGTTTTGGTCTGGCGAGCCGCTCGACAGCAGAATAACACGCCGGGGCTGAACGTCAAGCAGCACTGCAATTGCAGTCGACGAGCTGCCTCGCGCGGTGTGCAGGGAGCGATTGGCCGTCGAGTGGTGCGGACAGACAGCCGGATCGACATGGATGTGCCTGACGTTGCGTCGACGTTCGGGGGAGGGACTCTTGACAGCAACAGCCTCGAGCTGTGTGGTTTCGCCGCTGTCACGACACCATTCCTCAACACCATCCCCCTCTCCATGCTGCCCACGCTGCCGCGTCGCTGCGGTGACCGACTCTGCTCCATCTGAGCTGCTGCTGATTGTCTGCATTAGTAGATTTTCCGCGAGAGTCGCTCCTTCCATCTTTCCTCGTCGAAGCATCCATAGATCCAAAGCTGCCTCACGCGCCGTCGCTGCTTCCGTTCGCCGTCGACGCCTCGCAATCCGACCGACGGGCGCATCTACATGTCCACCGTCTCCTCGACATAGTGCGCTAGCGTTCTGGGAGAGGCCATATCGAGCTGCGCCCGGGAGCGAAGTAGACACGACAACATGCCCAAGTCTGGCTTCGGCGGCATCTTCCAAGCTCGTCGCAAATCCTCCGGCAACGCCATCGAAGATGCAGAAGCATCAGCGCAGCCCACACACGGCTCCCCAGCTGCCCAGTCGGGAGGCTTCCGGGTTCTCGATCGGTCGGAGATCGAACGAGCTAAACAGGAGGCCGCGTTGAAAAAGCAGCAGGAGAAATCATCCAAGTTTGGGAGGTTCAGCGGCTTTGGTGCCTCAGGTAACAAAGGCCGCAACCAATCAATCGATGAAGACTCCCCTTCGTCCTCCAAGCGGTATGTTGATCAAGCTGACGATAACATCACAGTGTGGACTAAGTTATGCACCAGCGACAGCAAGTCGAGCAGCGGCACGCAGTCGTTCACATCTCGGCCTTACCATCCAGGGGACCGCTACTATGGTGGTTCCAGCTCGACACTGCCCTCGTCCGCCGAGTCCGACCCAAATGAGAACATGTTCTCCAACCTGCCGCCTCGACCTCACATGGCGCAGCACAGCAGCTCTCCCAGCAGCATGTCAATGGCTGGCATGGTCAAACAGCTCCCTGCGCTGCCAGCGTCGAGATCAAACGATGCGTTTGCTCGATCTATACCCACATACGGCGACCAAATCACGACCGCTAACGGCCGCTCGCGCGCTATGACAACTTCTAGCTACGCGAGTACAGCAATAGCGCCTAGACTCGAAGCGGATCTTGATTTTGGTGGTTTCGGAGATGATATTTTCGCCAATACCAGGAAGGAGTCCCCGGACTTCACTACGAACAACTCCAATGGTCGCTCGCTACTCCAGCACCGCCGCCCGTTCCAAGCCGAACCGATCAACATCAACCCGACAATGGATGTCGAGCCGCCTCTGAAGTCATGGGAGAGCCGGACGTCAGGGGAAGAGGAAGGTGCACACCTTATAGCAAGTCCCGTGGCTTCGCCAGTTGACGACGGTGATCTTCCTCCACCTGTTCCCATGCACAAATACTCTCAAAAAGCACATTATACTCAAATTGCATCCCACAGCCCTGAGCTCAATGGGTCCGGGGGGTGGGAGGACACGGACGCAAAGCTAGTCAGCCAATCCGTCCAAGCTCGAACGCCTCGTCGGCCGGTAGAGCGGGAATCTTCTCCTGAACACAGTCATGCTTATGAATCTTCTTCATCGGCCGCTTCCCTTCAGGCACCTTTGACATCGAGGTCGGCTTCGAACACCACTACACCTAGGGCTGCCCTCCGTGCATCGAACGGTCCATTGGCGGAAGAGGCGGAAGAGTATCTCTTCGCCCAACCAAAGGTAGATGCTGTCGTGCAGAAACCGACGGTCCCAGTCATGAAGGAGAACATCCCGCCTCCAGCTATCCAGTCTGCGCCTGTCGAGGGTCAGCGAAGAGTTCTGACTGCGGCGGAATTTCAAGCACAAAAACGAGCACAGCTATCTCAGCCAGTCGAGGACTCCTCTTCCGATGACGACGACTACGAGGATGAAGAAGATGCCATTAGGAAGAGGGAAGAAGAGCAGAAGCTCATTCGTCAACGTCAACAAATGCAGATTGCCCGCGAGCACATGCGAAGATCCACAACTGCACCGGCAGACTCCGCACGCGCCTCTACGATGAGCGGTCCTCTAACGAACGGGTTCCCATCAGAGACATCGCTAGAAGCTGATCAATGGGATGATGAAGATGTACCGCTTGGTGTTCTTGCACAACACGGCTTCCCGGGCCGCAATAGGGCACCGACGCAGCCTGCGAACGCGACGCCCTCATATTTCCGCACCTCCTCACCGGCCGTTCCAGATCGCCCAGCTTCCACTGGAGCTACGAGCAACCGCGCATCGGCATACAGGCCGCCATTTGCTCGTAACCTTCCCGACGATCCATACGCAAACTTCGTTGGGGGTGGACTAGTTCAACAAGCAAATCGCGACCCCATGGGTTTCAGTCGAGGGGCAGCCTCTGTCTACAACGAGCCTATCGGTATGCCAGCGGATGTACAACCACAATATACTTCCCTTGTCGACCAAATCCAAATGCGGGACAATGCCAAGCAGAAATACATGGGTGGCGCGTCGAGCAAGAAACCTTCACAAGGCCCCTTCACTGGTGCTCTTAGCAACCAGATGAACATGAGCCAGCAAGCCAATCCGACGCGAATGTCTACCATGGGCATGCCCGGGATGCCTGGAATGGCTGGGCAGCAGGGAATGCCGGGGATGAATCCGATGATGAACATGAACATGATGGGAGGGTCAATGCCGATGATGGGCATGAACCCAATGCAATATCCAATGTATCCGCAGAACGAGCTAATGATGCAGCAGATGTATCAACAAATGCTCCAGATGCAACAACAGATGCATGCACAAAACGCCATGTTCGGTCAGCCGCAACACATGCAGCAAGATCCTCGCATGTCCATGGCCTTTCCGCAGCAAAGTCCCGGATTCCAAAACCCGCAGTTCCCAAACAACAGCTTTCTCAACGTCGGCACAGGAGGACCCAATCCAGCGCAGCGGCCGATGTCCATTATGTCGTTCGGAGGCAGCCAGGTGAACTCGTCCGGTCGTCCCTACTCAACCCTAGCTCCGCCAGGCATGCCGCAAGTTGGGGGGTTACAGCCACCCCTGGCCATGAACAACGGGTACACTCCATCCATTGCCCCTAGCGAACGGTCTAACATTGGCCTCTCTGCTAGGTATCGACCCGTCGTAACAGGCAATGGGATGCAAGACACTCATTCCACGGTATCGTCTATGACGCTCCAAGCCTCGGGAGGCGCCGCCGAGAATCGACAAGTCAAGGGTATCTTGAAGAAGAAAGCAGTACCACAAGTCACTGTTAGGGAAGACGATGAAGATGACTGGGGGCAGATGAATGCCAGAAAGAGCAAATTTGTGAACGGGGGAGCTAGAACGGAAGACAACTCCAGTCTCGGTGATATGGTTCGGGGGTTCGACAACCTTTGAACGAGCGCTTAATAGTCTGGGTTTTTCGGCGGTTACTGTTGTTCGAGCATCCTGGATACCATTCTACGTACCCTCCTTTTGGACATGTTGCATTTGAAACGGCGTTTTGATTAAAAAGGCTTACTACCCCCTAAACGAGCTCGCGACTTTCTGGATTTACAACATGTCGCGAATCTTGAACTTAGCCGGTCACGCATTTGCATGATAAGGGGGCTCAGGCTGGGCTGAGTGTGAGCCCTGGAGGGGAAGAGCGCGCTTCGCTACGTTTTCTACGCTTGCCACTTTTCTTAGGAACCTGTAATTATAATACATTCCCTTTCTCTCTCCTTGCCAGGTCTCCTCCATCTCTGCTCTGTTGCATTTATCTTTTTTGGGTACGGTCTTTTTTGGACGCATGCGCAGCGAAGGCAACAATCAGGCATGGCTTTTCAGCACACACAGGCATTACAAAACGGAAAATCTTCACATCATCGTCATCGTCATCATCATTCGACGCAACATGACCGCTTCGGCATTCGTTTTACACACACATATCTGGGCTTGGGACTTAATTCATGGCGAGGGAAATGGTATGCATGGGCAGGATGGGTTCTTGTATATATGTTCGCTTGGTTAGAGTAGGAGGCGGAGTCGTTCGCATGCTCAGCAAAAATTTAGGCAATGTATACTTTGACATGTCCTAGCATGATATTGGAGCGTCGTGGAGAAAGAAGGGTATATTGAGTCTGGAGAGGGAGTCTATACCATGGGCTGCATTTATGATGGATCTCTGGGTACTATATCGCGCCATCACACCCAACGCCTATGTCACGTTCCTATGTCACGTTCCTATGTCTTGTCACCGCTCAATCTTGCCATCAGCATCTAGCAGTTCCCGCGCCGCAGTGACCTCGGCCTCGCTGAAGCCAGTCCACCCCTGCGTTCTAGAGTTGTACTGTCGTATGATTTCCGCTAATTTGCTTGTCGCTAGTTCTTCGAGCTTCTTCACGGACTCGAGTTTTGGAGGCGGGGTATCGTCGTCTTCGCTGTTATTTCGTTTTGAGGATGTGGAGGACTCGGAGAGTAGGGGGAGGAGTTTCCTGGACACGACTTTGAGGCCGTAGAAGCCGCGCAGATAGTATTCGTTGAGCTCGACGGAGCGGCAGAAGTGGCGCAGGGAGAGGGTGAGTGGTTGTAGTTGGTTTGAGGATTGGGCGGAGGCGGATAGGTAGTAGAGGGTTGCTAGTTGGGCGTGTGCCTGGTCGATTGTTAGTCCTGTTCTCTGTCCGTTCCATATCAAGGATCACGTACAGTCCACGCGTTGGGCATAATCAGCAACACCTCCTCGAGGCAGTAAATTGCCTGTCCCCACGCATTCTGTCGTGCGTACAGCTCACTCAATTCTGCCCACGCTTCGGCATCTATCGGGCTGTTCTCCAGCAACACCGTCAAAGCCGTAATGGCATCGGGAATCCGACCCAGGCTCTTCAGCACTGCCACCCGCCTCTTCCTTATACTGAAATTCGTGGGGTCTTCTCGAAGGATCTTCTCATACCCTTGAAATACCTGCTCGAGCTCCTTGTCGTTCTTGGCGAGCGCCTCCTCGTAGATGCCGCGCAGGGCGATGATGCGCTCGCTGTGCTCGCCGAAGCGCGTCGTCATGCGGTCCAGAACCTTGCGCGCGGAGACATCGTCACCGGTACGTAGGGAAGCGAGAAATAGGTTTTCGTGGATTGTCCAGGTTTCGGGGGATTCGGTGGAGAAGAGGAGAGAGAGAGGCCAGGGGAGGGAGGATGTTGGGGAAGACGAGAGGATCGGGGGTGCTTTTTGCGAGAGCTGGAGTGCGACGGGCGGCGGGATGACGGATGGCGGTGTGAGGAGGTTTGGATGCAGCATTGTGGAGGCTCTTTTTCACAACAACACCGAGATTTCGTGAAGGGTGGTAGCGGTCGTTGTTGTGGACTGTGTTGCCGTGATCATTGCGGTGGAGTTCTCAACTCAATAGAAGCGGGCCCGAGCTCCCAGACATGTCGGCGAAACTGCGGTGGGGTTGTGCGGGCGGAACGTCAACATTCACGACCCCATGCGATCTGTAGACTTTCGCTAGTTTGCGGGTCTGCGCGCCGGCTTGCGTGCCTTCGACATACTCGATGCTCTCGTGTACATGACATCGCAGTCTCGGTGATCATGTCCACTGGCCTGTCGTTCTCGCACCCACCTACCCCTCCACAACCAGCTCTGGAGACCTGGAATCATACCCAGTGGGCGTAATACTTGGGGAGTCGCAAACATGTACACCAACTTCTCTCACGCCGAAGCTCCTTGTGCAATGTCTGATCTTTTCCCAGGTTCGAGAAGTCGCTCTACGAGCTCATCCGTGGCCTGCGGAGCCACAAGGGCAGCGAGAAGGAGTACATCGCAGACTCTATAAAAGAATGCCGCAAGGAAATTCGCACCAACGACATGGACCTGAAGTCGACCGCCCTAATGAAGCTCACATATCTTGAGATGTTCGGGCACGACATGTCTTGGGCGTCCTTCAACGTACTCGAGGTCATGTCCTCTCCCAAATACAGGCATAAGCGGACAGCGTACCTTGCCGCGGTACAGAGTTTTAGACGAGATACAGATGTGCTGGTGCTAGCGGAAAACCAGCTGAAGAAGGACATCTCGAGCCCGACACCAACCGTCATCAGCTTGCCTTTGGGCGCGATCCCGCATGTCATCAATCCGAGCATGGCGAATTCGCTGTTGACCGACCTCCTCCCCAGATTGACCCATTCACACGCGTCCATAAGAAAAAAGACAGTAGTCACACTTTACCGGCTAGCCCTAGTATACCCCGAAACACTGCGACCAGCATGGCCCAAGATCAAAGAAAGATTGCAGGATGACAATGAGGATCCCAGCGTGACAGCTGCCATTGTGAACGTAGTCTGTGAGTTGGGATGGAGGAGGCCGCAAGACTTTCTCCCACTTGCGCCCAGACTGTTCGACCTTCTTGTCGAAGGAGGCAATAATTGGATGGCTATCAAGCTCATAAAACTTGTACGTACCTGATGGAGTTCAGAGGTTGAAAGCGAAGCTAACCTTTCAGTTTGCAACATTGACACCACTCGAGCCAAGATTGATCAAGAAGCTGCTTCCGCCATTGACTAAGATAATACGAGAGACGGGAGCGATGTCGTTACTGTACGAATGTATCAACGGTATCATTCAGGGTGGCATACTGGATGCCGTTGAAGGAACTACTGAGGGAGAAGAGGTGGCTAGATTATGTGTCGGCAAGTTGCGAGGCATGATGGTCATTGAAGGCGACGCGAACTGTAAGCTAAAACTTTGCGAATGTCAAAAGTATGCCATCTCATTCCATCACAGTAAAATATGTCGCCTTGCTTGCGTTCGACAAGATTGTTCGTTCCCACCCCAAACTAGTCTCTCAGCAGCAGGACGTCATATTGGATTGCATTGACGATCCCGACATATCTATACGCATGCGAGCTCTCGACCTTGTAGTCGGCATGGTCAACAGTGACAACCTGACCGCCATCGTCGGGCGTTTGATGCGGCAACTTCGAAATGCTCCTATCGCCTCCACAACAGATGACCCAGCTAACGACAGAGGACGACTTTCAGGACCTGTGCCGTATGGAGATTCGGATGATGAAGATGCTGAAGAAACTCTACGACAACACCAAAGATCAAATGTGCCACCCCCACTACCAGAAGATTATCGGCTGAATGTGATCCAACGAATACTAGACATGTGCTCTCGGGAGACGTACGCCAACATTACCGACTTTGACTGGTATATCGACGTTCTGACCCAGCTTGTTCGGGTCTCGCCTTCCACAAAGTCATCGTCCTCGGGAGATGACGAGGATCTCGAGAGTACGGATGATGTAGGTCGGAGCATTGGACGAGAGTTGCAAAATGTCGCGGTGCGGGTCAAGAGCGTGCGACCAGAAGCCGTCGATGCCGCACAAGCTCTTGTGTTGATCGACCGCCGAGACCAAATGTTCCCAGCATCCGGTAACGGTGGCCTGAACGTCCTCGAGTACGCCGGCTGGTTGGTTGGCGAATATGCAAATTATCTCACCCAGCCAGAACCGGTCATGACATCTCTCCTCCACCCAGCATCTGTCCAACTTCCTCCGATGACACTTGCCGTATATCTCCAGGCCATCCCAAAGGTGTTCGCTAGCATGTCTGGTGATGATCAGATATCCTGGACACCAGAACGCAAAACACTTATGACGCTCCTCATGGCGCGTATAATCCATTTCCTAGACCCACTATCGACACACCCGAGTCTCGAAGTCCAAGAACGCGCCGTCGAATATTTGGAGCTTTTGCGACTGGCCGCTGAAGCAGCATCTGGCGCCGCTCCCGGCGACGCACATGGCGACTTCACAGATCCCCCACTACTCCTTACACAAGCCATTCCCGCCCTGTTCACTGGTGCTGAATTGAACCCTGTTGCACCTGGCGCCCAACGTAAAGTACCCATACCAGACGACTTAGACCTTGACACTCCTATAAACCCGAACCTACACAGTCTCCTCGCTCAAGCAGAATATGAGGGGTTCGAAACAGAAGAAGACGACGTTTACGCAGCATACTCCGAACCTGTCACTTCTTACACATCCGTCACATCACCTGCACCGACGATCTCAGCATCCGAACGCCTTGACGCGCCACATAAGGAGCCTTCATCGTACCAGAATGCCGTGGAAGAAGAGTATCTAGACCCAGATATCCTAGCCCGCAGAAAGGCAGAGAGAAAAGAGCGGTACAAGGACGATCCATTCTACATCGACCCCGAGGGCGGACAGGGCAGTTCGGGCGCTGTGACGCCGCTGGGAAGTATAGTAAGAGCTGGCAACGAAGAGGTGGACATCGATGCTATTCCTATCATGGCGCTGGAGCTGGAGCATAGCCGGGGCACGCCGACTGGAGAGTATATGGGGCGCTCGCGGAGTCCACGACGGGCTCCAAAGAGAGTGGAGATTATGGGCGACGAGACGCTTGGACCTGGGGAGCCTAATGCCACGGACGGCAGGGAGGATATCATTGCGCCGAGCTCGAGACAAGTGGGTGGGAAGGGCAAGAAGAGTCTGCTCGAAGTGGACAGCTCTGGGTTGGGTAGTCTGAGCCTGGATGACGAGAGCAGTGGGCGCAAGTTGACGAAATTGGATATCGAGAGGAGAGAGCAGGAAGAGGCTGAGATGAAGAAGGCGCTTATGGAGGTCGAGCGGCTGAGGCTTGAGATGCAGCGCGCGAGTCAGCGGTTGGAGGCTAAAGGTGAGGTCACTGTCAAAAAGAAGAAGAAGAAGGTCCGGAAGGTGGAGATCGAAGGTGAGGCTCCTGAGAGCACTGCCCATGTGGGTGAGGCAGAGGCAGAGGCAGAGGCGGGAGCGGACGCAGACAAACGTGTCAAGAAGAAGAAAAAGAAGAAACCCAAGACAGACGATGCGGGTGAGGGGAACGCGGCCGAGGGTGCGGCGGAGGCCGAGGAGGGAGTGGTGAAGAAGAAGAAAAAGAAGAGGAGGCAGGTCGTCATGGATGAGGGGGAGCCTGCTGTAGAAGCGTAGAAGCTTGCGTATGTGTCAGATGCAGGAAGACTCGTTCCCACCCAAGTATAGACTGCCTGACCGAATGAACACAAGCATTCACACTCACACCATGCGGAAGCTGGAATTGGATTCTGTTGATTGCTGTGGTATTGTCCTTATGTCCTTCAGGAGACTAGGTTCCAAGCATCCGCATCCGCATTGACAATCGCATTCGAGACTAAATCACAATTCCCCTTCTCCAGATCAAATGCCATGCCCGTAAAACGCCATCCCTAGTGTAACTGTGTAATGTCGGCTGAAGACGCAAGATGCTCCCTTCCATCTCATCTGAAATCTGTGCTCCCTTTTCCGGGTCGAATCGAGTCGCACACCAAGTTCGCATGTAGAGGCCCATCGCGCGCACGCTCGCCCGCTCGGCTCGCTCAAGCCCATCCTAGCTGCTTCTTCGCCTAAAAGAAGAGCTTCAGCAGCTCGAAGATCAGACCGCCGCAGAGTACGAAGGCTAGGACTACTGTGGGGGGTGTTAGTAGTGTTCTGTTCATCCCTCCTTTCTCGCTCGTTCAATGTGTGAGTGTGCTCGTCTCTCCGTATGCCAGTCTGGTCTAGTCGAGTCAAGTCGACCCTCGTGCTGGAATGGGAACGGCATCGGGAATGGCAATGGCAACTGGGCCGGCGTAGTATGATGTGGTGTGGAGCGGAGACGTACTTATCCAGCCCCTCGAGATCGGGCTCTTCTGGTCCTCCTTGCGCTTCACGGGGGCCTGCGGCTTGCCCATCTTGGCTTCCTCGCGCTTGGCGAAGCGGGCGTTCGCGGCGCGTTGTTGGGGGGTTTGGGCCTTGGATCTTAGTTAGCATACTGCTGGATCATCCTGTGCTGGTAAAGGTAGAAGCTCGGAAGTGAGATTGAAGGGAAGAAGGCGAGGGGGGAAGTGCACCATTGTGAATGTAGGGATGGATTGCTTGACGGGTGAGTTGGAGTTGAGTTGTATGTATGAGCCCAGCGCTGTACGAGTAGAAAGCTTTCCCGACGATTGGAATTGGCTTTACTTAGAGGTGGTCGAAGGGAAGAAAGGCAGACAGTAAGGAAGGAAAGTGGTGTGGCTCAAGCCCCAAATCGAAGTCCAGGGTCCAAAGGTCGAGGGTGATGCAAGGTGTTCCTTCGGAAATTCGGGGCACGGGCCAAGTGCGGAGGCGGAGGTGATGCCGAGCTAAAGTCTAAGCTTCGAATTGAACGATTTCTCGAAGCTGTGCTATTCATCGGTCACTTGCTTCTTATATCGCCAATCGTGCACACGACACGTTGCCTGCTTCGTCAAGAGTTGCGAAGAGAGTTCTAGGGGCTTCTGTAACATATCTGGTAACAACGGGAGAAGCCGCCCTGGAGGGAAGGAGCGTCTCGATTGGGAAGGATAGCTTCAAGAACGCTGGTGCCTAAGACACGGGCAGCTACACACAGACGATGGTGACGGCGATTAGAAGGAGTGTGTTGGCGACACGTATACGAGCTTCTACCAGACCTTTTTTGCCGCGGTCGAGCGTTGGCAGATACTCGACAACCCCTCCATCACCTCCACCGCACCCACAGCGACAACCGTCAACTCGAGCAGTATGTTAGCCCGTTCAGCTATTCCGATTTTAGATTGAGGGAAGCAGATGCTAATGCATATCGAATCATAGGGCACGTTCTACAGATCCTTCGGCTCCCCCATCCTGAAATGCTTTCTCGGCGCGCTTTTCACATATCAAGTCACATACTGGGGGTGGATGAAGTTGGAGAGCTTGGAAGAGGTACAGGACAAGGAAGGTTCGTAGCTCATTCTGCACGATGCAAGCTGAGCATGCGGCAAGAACTGACGACTCAAGGAGTAGATGAGATTGAGGGTTTGAAAGACGAGTTGAGGGACTTGTTGCGGAAGAAGGCAGAGGCTGAGAGGTTGTTGGCGGATCACAATGAGGAGAAGGATGTGGTGGTTGAAGAGAAGGGTGCGAAAAAGGGATGGGGATTGTGGTAGCCGGCTTCCAGAGAATGTCGAAGTTGAGCTTGGCCAGAAAGAACAACTGTACAAAACTGTATGAGATCGAATGATACCCCGGAAACAGCACGGACAGACAGCATAATGGATAGTATGTTATGATTGGACCGATCATTGAATACACAAGAGACAAGCAAAATCAATGATGACACAGTGTTGGTCACCGTCAGAGCTTCCAGACGGATTCAGACATCCTTCCTCAGCAGCACCTCAATCGGTCCGTCAGCGAAGAACATCGTCTTTGTCGTTGATTCGCTGTAGTTGAACAGAACCCCCCTGGCACATCCGTCCTTCCACTCGCACATTCTCGGCGTCCCCCACTGCGGAGACCAATCCCGGAAACCTTGAATCTCATTATACCTCCCCAGATGTGGCTTATCATACCTGCCCTCAGCGACTAGATCCCAATCTTCTCTTCCAAATTTGCGAGTGAACATACCTGCAGGTCCTCTTTGTCCAGCTAAATCTATCGCGAGCTCTGCGATAGGCATGGCATGTCTGTATGTCGCAGAGTCAGCGTCGCAGGGATCTTGGCCAACGATGACGAATGTGTGGGGATCGAGTTGTTGGAGGGCCTCTGGATATTCAACAATCTGGATTTTAGGCATCTCTTCCTGGAGGATCGAGCGGATTGCATCGCTGTAGCCGCGGTCTTGGACAAACACTTGGATCTCTAGGTCTGTTCCTTGCTGACGTCTCAGGTGTTCATATAAGAGGTATGCCACTTGGTGGAGGAAAAAGGGTCGGCGGATGCTGCTCTCAAGGAGATGGTTGATGTAAGGACCTGTGTGTAAGCACATAATTTTGGTAACGCGCCTTGCTTTAGGTAGATTGTCGTCTAGGAACCATGTTAGGCTTTTCCGCGCATTGCTTTTGATCCATTCAATCTGCAGCTGCTCCACTAGCGCTCTCCGGTTCATCCATGAAGCACCGTTCATCTGGTCACTGAGATCGGTATGTCCTGACCATCGCTTCTTGATATAGAAAGGACATCGGCGGTACTTCTTGTCGTTGCAGAGGTAAATAACATTCCAGGGGTGGCTGTAGGATATTGCAAAGCTACCGTTGTAGACTATCTCATATCGTGCGTCTTTTTCGATGGGAACATGATGCTCTTCACCATTCACATCTGGGATTGTGATGGTCTTGATCTTCCCGATCCGCGCTTGTTGCAGATCCTTGACAAGCTGTTGTAACACGCTTTGGGAGAACAACGGACCAGCTCCGACTCTTTTCAGGAGCTCGATATCAAATGTGCTTTCTTCCTCGGCTGGCTGCGGACCTGTCGAGGTTCCTTGAAGTGGTGCGACCGAAGAAGTCTGTTCAGGGGCGGGGGCTGACTCCGAGGGCATGGAAGATGGTTTGCTGCTACAGGTGTTCGACATCTTGTAGTGGGATTATGGTACTGAGTCGCGTATTCGTGGGCGCGGTCGACTGGAGATGTGGTGTTGATAAAATCGTAGCAGGTTGCGTATGTGGTCAGAAGATTTCGAAGAAGCTGTGAATTTGATGGTGAATGAAAGAGGGAAGGTCAAGCATGGTCTATACATGTTCTTATACCTACCGCACGATGAGACATGGTATGGGAGCTCTGAGTCTTTGGCACAGCCAGTCCGCGATGACTCCCACGGAGCGGCGCAACGTCAGATGTAAGTGAGTAGATGGGCCCGTTGTAGCATGTTCGTGTAGGATCCTAACATCAGGTTGACTAGTCTCTTACGTACCAGGAAAAGATAGAAGGGGTAGACTTGGTTCGGAGCAAGACCAATCCTTCTGCTTGAGAGGCTGTCGTCTCAAGTGCTCTTATGCTTGACCTGCAACTATCTTTAATCTTCTCTTTCCAGGTTCTAGTCCCTCTTCCAATGGCGTCCGAGCTCCTGAAGCTCGCCGTATTGAACGCGACTTTCCGTAAATGCGGATGTGCCCATACTTATCAGGATCCCAAAAGATTCGCCCCTTATTCTAAAGGACAAAGTACGAGCACGCGCGCATTCAAAGAGCGTCTCGGGTGCGGACTAGATCCAAGACCGGCGAAGAAACAGAAGCGCGACAGTGGGGTCGACGGTGACCTCGAGGTCGAGCTGCTGCCTCCTCATATAGGTTGTGAGCCACACTCACTGCAGCGTTCGACACCTGACCCTTTCTCTACCATACGCCCCACCAGCGCTCCCTGGTTTCCATCTCCATACCAACTCCGCTATCGTTTTCAGACTATCTCTTCGCTGCCGGTATGTCCTCCGCGATGAAGCTGAGTAGACCACCGCAGCACGTTCCGTTGGATTTCGAGGCCCACAAACAGTCGAGGTCAGAGATGATTGTCTGGAGGTATGTTACTCTTCTCCCTTTCGTACGGTATCTGGGAAGGTAACTCAGTGTCCCTTGTGAACCCGGCTAACAGTGTGGTCGTCGTTCAGCGGTAGCGACCATACCTTCCATATCCGGGAAAGACTAGCACTGGAGTATAAATGGGAGGCGCTCAAGAATCCGACCTCTGATCCAGATGTTGATCATCATCTTGACCTTGCCTTTCAACATCGAATAACGGTCCTGTACATCACAGCTTTCTTCCAAGATGGCACAGACTTCGCAATGTACGTGTCGAGACCCAAAAACATTAGCAAGTTCATGCTTGGTACCTTTACGAAGAAAGCGTACGATGGTGCCTTCTTCGCGACGCCATGCATAGACCTACATCCCCAGGAGTTGTTCACGGGACATGGTATACGTGACGTGGTATCGCGGACGGAGACGAAAGGCCTTCGCTGGAGGTATTTATATGAGACGGCGCGGGCGGCCTGGGAAAAGTTGAGCTTTGATGAAGAGGCGTTCGACAAGCTACAAGAAGCGGCGGACTCGTTATCAGACATCCCGGACGACGTGTCAGACACAACCATCGAGAGCACAAACTCTGACGATTCCCCTCCTAACGACACGAGCCTCTTTTCTTTCTCTAACGAGGACACTGAACACGACTTGGGGGAGTGTGACGCTGAGGAAGAGGGCTGTGAGACAGAACTCCCACAGGAGATGGATCTGTCGTAGGAAACTTTCACGGTCGTTGGATAGATGGCGGGGCATGACACGGATGACAAAAGGCACGTACCACTCTGGGATTCTTCATCAGGGGCTAGGGCAAGGAAGAATGACCGACGGGGTGCAACGGAAAAATGGTATGGTTCACAGCATGACAGATGACGTCGGTGACCGGGAGGCATCGCTGGCCAGGAGGCATTGTAAAGAGGCTGGGAGTTCCCTTTCCAGCTACCAGTTCTGCGTCTGTAGCTCGAGAAGGATGTCATATTACAGACAAAGAAGGTGTCTCAAGTCATGATTCGATCGCCAGGCTTCTCCACGCCGTTGTCCAAGTTACGCATGAGGAGCTTAGCAAAGCTTGTCTTGACTTGGCTTTCAGCCTGCCTAGGGTAGATCAGGTTTAGCAGAGCCTGCGGACCCCAGCACCGCTTTAATAGGGCAGTGCGCCCGCAACTGAGCTGCTGCGCCGGCTCATCCCCAACCTCTCCAACGCCTTCGTCTGTCGATCACGCTGGCGCGCTCAAATAGTGGCTTTCTACCTGACGTTGCCGTGTCATCCCTAGCGTCCATCGCGCCTTGCGCATCCCCCAAGTGCGACTCCGTTGCCAACTTTGGAAGTTGAATCTTGAGCACCACCCGACTCCGCGACTGCCGGCGGCCTCGAACGCGCGATATCCGCAATGGCCGAGGAGAACGAGAAGCCCACAGACGTCGCCCCGAACGGCAGTGCAGGCGAACCAGCTCAGAAGGATGAGGGTGCCAACGGTCTACCGCACTCGTCGTCGCTGCCGAAGCCCCGCAAAACGGGGACGGGCTCGAGCAAGAAGAAGGGTCCCGCTGGTGGCTTCGACGACACGCCTGTACCTCGAGCGCCTCCGGGATACACAATCAAGTTCACCTTCCATCGCGCAACGAACCTGCCCCTCGCAGACATCAACACTCTGTCTGCCGACCCCTTCATTGTTGCCGAGCTGAGCACGGATACTCCCCCCAGACACAAAGAGGACCCTCCGCTGCAGTTGCGCACGCCGACGATACGGCAGAGCACCGATCCGACATGGAACACGGAGTGGATCGTGGCCAACATCCCAGCCTCAGGTTTCCGATTGAAAGCTCGCATCTACGACGAAGACCCCGCCGACCATGACGACCGCCTTGGCAACGCTCATATCCAGGCGGGCCCCATCAGCGAGGGCTGGGCCGGCATACACGACCAGGCATACGACATAAAGCGGCGCTCGGCTAGTAAACGCGCGTACGGACTGCGACTTATTGCCGTGTGTTTTGGAAGGGTCGAGCATCTGAGGGGCTCGTTGTACGTCAGTGTCGAGGTACTGGGCAAGACCCAGGACGACAATGGCGGACGAGTGTACACGCTTGGTCCTCAATACTCCATCCGTCACTATTCGCCGCTTCTAGGGCGTTTGCTCGGTCAAAAGGAGCCTTCGCAGGGTGGTCTCTCGAAGCGAACTGGCAAGGCCAAGCCAGAGAGATACAAGTACGTTCAACCGTTTCTCTTGCGATAGCAACGCTGACAAGAATTTAGCTTCCAAGCAAACCAAATCCAGCTACGCGGTCCCACTCCTGAAGCAATGTATCACCGCTACGTCGAGTTCAAACCTTTCGTGAAGGCCATGTTCACATCCAAGGGCGTCAGGGGCTTTATCCTATCCAAGGCTCTACACCACCAACACGCGCGCGTGTACAACTTTGACCAAAGTACGGCATATGAGATGTTCAAAGAACCGGGCGAAGACTTCACGCGCAAGTTCCTAAACCTTGTGCACTATGACCAGGGCGGTCGCATCTTTACCTATGTTCTGACGCTAGACGCTCTCTTCCGCTTCACAGAGACAGGAAAGGAATTCGGCATCGACATGTTGTCGAAACACACTATGCACAGCGACGTCGCATCCTACATTGCCTTCTCCGGCGAGTTTTTCATCCGCCGATTGAAGCACCAGCGCCGCCAGGTTCCAGAAGAAGGGGGCCAAAACCAAACACATCCGCCCGATGACATCGACGGAGGTCCACCAAAGGATGACCCGCCGAAAGACCCTAGCCACTACGAACTAATAATCGATAATGACTCCGGAACTTACAGGCCAAACGCGCAATTGCTCCCTCAGCTGAAAGAATTCTTCGAGTCCAACTTCCCCGGTCTGCGTGTCGTGACACTCGACTCCCAAGGCGACGCCGAGAAGATGGAGCAAATGAAGAAAGAACAGCGGGATCGCAAGAAGAAGGAGGGCGATCAAATCGTCTACACACAGTTGTCCAGATCATCCTCGCTCAGCAGTAGCGATATCGAGGACCTTGACCGATTAGAAGACGCTGGAGAAATGCCAGAAGCACACCTCCGACACCAGGTCAAGCGGGAAGCGGGAGCGAGGGCCGATGCTGCCAAGTTGCACATGAAAGACTACAGACCGACTAATAATTATGAGGGGTGGCGGGGAAACAAGCATCAGCCAAGACAAGATGATGCAAGGGTAGACGAAATGAGGGAACAAGCGGGGGAGGCGTCTGAGGCTAAGGAGAAAGTTGATGCACCTCCAGCCACAGATGCGGCTCCCAAGTAGGCGTCGCGCCCAGGGCCCTTAGGAACTGTGACTTTGCTAATTTCTCCTTTGTCATTCTTATACTCATCGAGCACTCTGGGAACACTGGGTGTTCTGAAGAGCGGCTAGGAATGTTCTTTGCTTGATCTGATACCCGCAAGCTTTTCTTTGTTCGAACCATGTACAATCGTCTTCTGGTAATGTTTCTCATATGTAGTATCTTAGCTCTTAATCTCTAGACCGAGTCGTCGTAGTCTCGCAAACTCAATACAAGACTTTGATTCGCGTGGAAGTGATCCTCGAAATCACCATTCGAGTACCCTATCTAGATTTGTCGCACAGATTTTCGTCTACACCCCCAACCTTCTTTCCCTGACCGAGTGTCTAGAACTCCGACATGATCTTCTCATCTCCAATCCGAGAAAAGAATCCCACAATTCGTCTGTTTATCCGCCATATACCGCTCGCACCCTGCACGCCCTCGAAATTCCCTCCTTCTGCTACGCTCTCGCATACTAGCTCGTCGACATACTTGCCATAGGCTGTCAGAACTTTGCCTTGGTGAGGGCCTATGACGGCGTTAGCAGAGACCGTGATGCTTATGGAACGACCAACCTTGTCCGAAGTGGTTGCCTGTGAAGTAGGTAATGGTGTTTGCGGTTTTGATTACAGAGCCAGGGCTAGAATTCGATGGAGGGTGGGCTGGGGTTTGGAAGGTGATGGTTTGGGTTGTTAGGGCATGTTGCGTTGTTATGGGGCCGAGGCTGGTGAGGGTGTTAGTTGGATGTCTGGAGTTGTTGCTGAAGATGGGAGTTGCAAGAATGGGGAAACGTACCGGCTTTGAATCGTGCTGCTAATAGCATCAACTCCGCGCAAATCGTTGTTGAAAGGATAGTCTCCAGTCGCGTCGGGCCGGAAGACTTTGGACAGTAGAGGCCAGTCTTTGGTGTCGAGAGCTTCGCAGTAACGAGCGATCGTGTTCTGTATCGCGAGCGCATCGAGAGGGTTTACAGCGCTCGAAACCATGTTTATAGGCTGGGAGGTGTCTCGTAGATGCCTGCTTCTCGCGGTTCTAACCTATCTGTATATGTGTGGTCTGTCATCGGTACCCCGCAGAAAGCACCGAAGACTCCGTCAAGATCCAGCTTTTGCTCCCTTCACGGGGGATATGATAGCCATATGCGATGGTACATATATGCGCTTGCTCTACCTGTCGGAACTCATACTTAATGATGCAGACAGAGATGCAGCCTGAAATTTGCATTATTCGATCGCTGAGCTACAATCTCCTGTCATTCTTTCTTCTGGTAGCATAGATTTCCTCGGTATGCATCATCCTAATAATGCTAGAGTTATGAACCCTCTGCAGCTTCACCTTTGTAGGAGTGTACGTTGAAGATAGCGACAGCCCTGGGCGTCTTTCCCTGTTCCGAATTTTTGGGTTTCCCGCGATCTTACTGGCTGAGCAATTCTTGTGGAGACCTCGGTTTGACCCGACTAGACAGCAACACGCAACAGATCGAGGCATCAAACTCACACCTGAATCGGTGATCTATCAAAACGAGCCCGGTGCTTGAGTGGCTTGGTCTGGTTGCCAAAGAACGTTTTAGCTCACTGACTACTCGACTTAGCTCCTCTTAGCGACGCCGTCTTCTTTTCATCGAGCCTGCGAGGTCTGTCAGTGCGGCTCGTTGCTCTTACCTTCTCCGAAATGCCATTGAGATAAGAATTTGGTTCGACTTTCATGAACAGGTACTTTATCCGCGCGTTGCTTGACCAGGCATCGAGATCTGGTATAGAATGATGTGCACGGCAAGCCCCTGTCGATGATCGAGTTCATCCATCGATCGCGGGAGTGGCGTAGGCCTGGCTTTACGCATTGGGGCGAAAGCTACCTTTCTGCTCGGGAGGTGGGTATCTTCCTCGGCATGGTGTACGTACGATTCGTCAACTGATGTGGGTCAGATCAATCGGACTTTTCGGATATGTTTCTCTCATCACCCATAGCGCCTTGGAACCAAGTGCAAGAGCAACTATCGCGGCTGTGCCTGAATCATGGACCTACAGTAGATATGGTGTCAACAGAGCCCCACACAGTCTTTTCCCAACCTCTTAGGAGATCTAGCTTTTCATATAGGGGGCAGACTCCTATTATGAGAACACACTCTATTGTAAAGAATCCGGCGCGCCGTTTGGGTGCTGACTGACATTGACCGACACCGATCGTGAACAGAATGGACATCCAAGGATCCATTGTAAGCGAACCCCATGATGCATCTAGTCTCCGCTAATCGTCGTTCAGGTCCTCCAGGCACTGCTGCTGGGTCTAGCTTTCGCGATCACTGTCCTACGATGCTGGGTGCGTCTTCACATAGAGCACCGCACTCTCACTATCTCCGACTACTTCATTTGGGCTGGTTGGGCGTGTACTCTAGGATGGTTCATTTGCTCTGTGAAGGCTCTGAATCTGCAAAAGGATCATCCCTTGGACGAAGATGGGTACACCGACTCGGTCGATTATCTAACGGTATGTGCAAGCATACCCTTACCATGAGGCTATACTACATACAACTCACAGGTCGAACAACACGCTGACTATGTCTTCCTTAATCAGACTGTTTACGTATCATGTTTCTTCTTCGATATTGGACTTTACATGCCTAAAGCATCCATCCTAGCCTTCTATTGGTGGCTAATCCCACGAACCTTTCGACGCCTCCGAGTCTCTCTCTATATCGGGACGGCGTTCATGGTGTGCTGCGGAGTCGCATCAGTGTTAACTGATCTGCTGTTAGCCATCCCCATCTCTGACAACTGGTGTGTCTTCAAGCCCTCTTCACCACAACGATCAAGCTCAATAAGCAATACAGGTCTTTGGAAAATCAAGCCAACTCGGTATGGAACAACTTCGCTGACCTAGTCGTAAACTGGGTTCTGAACTTCGCCACTGATGTCCTACGTATGTCGAGGTTCTCCCTCTGCTCGTCTAGATTGTACTAATCCTAGTCTCTCCTCTAGTCTTTTGCCTTCCCTTTTTCATGATCTCATGCTTGAAACTCCGCAGGCGACAGAAGGTTGGACTATTCGGTGTGTTCGGTTTGGGAGCCATCACCATGGCTATCAGTCTTGCTCGATTCATCGTATAATGTGCAAACTATGATGTCGGAGATGCATCCGGAAGTCAGTTCCCCCATGCCTATCGTGTAATAGCATACTAACAAATTGGGTAGATGCATGGTGTACAGCCGAAATGTGCACCGCAGTCATTGTGGCCTCACTTCCAGGTCTCAAAAACCTCATCTTTAAAAGCGCAAAACCCGCGAATACAAGCTATGAGCGCAACAACCACGGCTATATGCAAACAGGACCATACCAGCCAAGCCTCAAAGAATCCTACAATGGTCAGACCGCGAGAGGCAATATGGACGACGAGGTGGAGCTCGTGTTTCTTGATCGAAAGGGGTCTCCACTTTCAACGGGAACAAGAACAGGAGCGAAAGATGCTCAAGATGGCGTGACCGTTACCACGGACGTGAAGGTTACCCGCGATATGCTTTAGATCTATCCAGCCGGCGGTTATAACATATTGGCGTATATGCTTCGAAATTCTCCTTCAACAACGACGGAAGCCCATCGATATGTGATGACCAAACTAACGAAAATCGCCAGTCGATGTGACATATGTACATGTCATTCCAATATTTCTCGATCACTTGCTACGGTATCATTGGAAAGTCATTGACCAGACGCTAATCCTGAACCAGTAGGTGTCATGGGCAGGTCTCCGAACCGGTGGGGCAATGGCAACCTTTTTTTTTACCTCATTTGTTACACCTTCGGCGCACAGCTTCTGACATCTAATGCCATGTTATAACCTGCAGTCATCCACGTCAGATCACATATATGAAGCGGTCGTTCAAGGCTGCCTTTTCTCAAAAGTAATTTTTGTGACCCCGAATTACGATCGTACGAAACATCGTCTCCTTTCCTAAGAGTCTCTCGTCACACCTATACCGAACAGCCTCACCTTCAGTCTCTGGCCGTTTGGAGGGATCCGCAACGTTCAGGAATGCAGCATGCCTTGTTGACCCGGTTTATGGAACGGCCAAAGAGGCGGCTACCGTAGTACAGCAACGCCTTCATGATACATGAGACACGCAAGGTCAAGTTGCAACAGGCAGCAAACCATTACCGGAGATGTGCCTCTCTAAATCTGCATACAAATCGTGTGGACTTGAGTCGCGAGTTTGCGTCGATATCGGGGAGATCCGAACGCAGGATTACATGCCAGCTTGAAAGAATGTTATATCTAATGATAAGATGGCACGACTCCCGGAAGATGATCCACTTGATACAGTGACAATGTTGATTGGTCCATCCATACTAGATGAACGAACAAATGTGCTCCGGAACTAATACACGCAGGAGAAGCTACATAGAGAAGCCTCGAACTGCTTAAAAGGCGGACTTGGACTTTGTGTACCCCCCACCGTTCTTTGGACTAGCGTAGCTAGCAACCTAATCTGTCGCCGTTGTCGCGCGCACAATTGAAGATCTGCGTGTGCTGTTGGATCGCTGACGACCATTGCGGCTAAGCACTGAGTGTGTCCATGAGGTTGGCTGCGGGATCCCGAGACCTTGACATCTCCTTACGTGTTAACAGCGTTACACCGCCCTCAGCGGGACTTGGTACGCGAGGCCAAATGGGGCTACGCTTGGGATGCAGTGAATGTGCAAGTGGCTCTAAATGAGCTCGATACTGGAGATCCCGCTTCTCTGCGTTTCCCTGCCGTTACCGCCATTTTACATTCACATTGGCAGCGTCGACCACTGAGAAAACCACAATGGATGCTGTCTACACCACCGCCAAAGCGGATCCAACCATCGACGAACTAGATATGGAGTCGGTCAGTCCAGACGATCAGAGAGCGACCCGTCGTCTTCTTCGCAAGATTGACTTCGCCCTCATGCCATTTCTCGCCTGCCTCTACTTTTGAGTCTTCCCGACACCTAACGAAGGAAGACTGGAACAACTAAGACTCCCTAGGTTGAACTTCTTAGACCGCAGCAACATCGGCAACGCCAGACTTGCGGGCCTCGAAGCAAGCCTCAAGATGCCAAAGACTAGCTTGGATTACAATGTCAGTGTAGATCTACCCTGAGTTGCGCTGCCATGCATTGACTACGAATTAGGTTGCCCTTGCCATCTTCTTCCCATTCTACGTCTTTGCAGGAATCCCGTCAAATCTCGTCATGAAGAGGTTCCGCCCCAGCATCTGGCTTCCAAGTATCATGGTGGTGTGGGGTACAATGTGCTGCCTGACGGGTATCGTGCACAACTATACTGGCCTCCTCGCTATTCGCGCGGCTTTAGGATTAGCTGAAGGTGGACTTTTCCCCGGTATCACTTTCTAGTAAGCCCTTGCATAGCATAACAAATGTGTCTAAAGTCTGAAGAACACCATGACTGACGTGGCTATTAGTATTACAATGTGGTATAAGCGCAACGAAGTCGGGCTCCGGGTGGCTATATTCTTTTCAGCTGCAACAGCGGCTGGCGCGTTTGGTGGTATGATACTGTCTAATAGTAGCCTGCGACGGAAGGAGCTGACGAGACATATCAGGGCTGCTTGCCCGCGCTATCATGGAGCTAGACGGCAAGCGTGGACTTCGTGCATGGTCCTGGATTTTCATTATCGAAGGGGCAGTTACACTTGTTGTGGGTGAGTCGTTCTGCACCAATCTCCAGAGCTGGCATGTTGTTTGATTTGCACTCTCAGAGTTGGAATCTACTAACACAACGGTGCGACAGCCCTTTCAGCATTTTTCGGTATGCACGATTATCCAAAGACAGCTACATTCTTGTCCCTGCAGGAACGAATGGAAGTCGTGCGACGCCTCGAAGCCGATCATTCCTTTCTTGACGACATGTTCCATTGGCAATATGTCAGAGAAGCCTTTTGTGACTGGAAGATATGGGTACACATGTTCATTACCATCGGAATCTTCTCCTCTCTCTATTCGTTCTCGTTGTTCTTACCGACAATCATCAGCAAAATGGGATACACGGATAGCAAAGCACAGCTTATGACGGCACCACCCTACGTTGTGGCCTGCTTTTTCTGTGTTATGGCAGGATGGGTTGCCGACAAGCACAGACAAAGAGGCGTCTATATGATTGGCTTCAATCTCATAGCGTAAGTTGCACTACAAACCACCGGTTCGACTTTGTACACCTGTACCACCACTAGCCTTGTCAAGCTCATGCTTTGTGGCAGCTCTACCATATCTCATGTCAAGCTCCCGTTTCCTGACCTTTCACTGCCCTGTTCTTTTCTTCTGGACCACTCATGCCTCACAATGCCTCCAAACGTTGAGATGGAGTTGGGAATGTTGTTCTTATTTTTCCTCCCACTGGAAATCTTCCCTGGTCCGAGTGCATCTCTCAGTCTATGTCGCCTTGAGCTTATACATCCTCCCATATTCTTCGCGTTAAATTACCCCTCTCGTTTAGTAATCTCAAACTTCGTGTCTCTTTTCCTCTTTTCTTTATTTTTTTTCTTTCTCTTCTCAAAACTCAATCGATAACCAAAAATAGCATTATAGGATTCGTCATACAACTGAGGACCGGCCAAGCGAAGTTCAAATATCTTGGGACTTTCTTTGCTGCAGCTGGAATCTACTCCAATGTTCCCCAGACGGTTGCTTGGAACGGTAACAATATCGGAGGCTCAACAAAGCGCTCCGTCGGCCTTGCGATGCAGGTCGGCTTCGGTAACCTCGGCGGTATCCTTTCGGGCTTCACTTACCTTACCAAAGATGCTCCAATGTATCACATGGGGCATGGCATTGTTATCGGTTTATTGACCATGAGCACGATCTTGTGCGTCGTCATGCGCTGGTACTGCGTCACAGAGAACGCAAAGAGAGACGCCGCAGATAAAATACATGGAAGAGAGGGTGGCTGGAACATGGACCATATGCGCATTGAGAATGGGAAGGGACTCGGCGACAACTCGGGCTCCTTCAGGTACACCGTCTAGGCCTGGCTTCGACATCGATTGTTGAGTCTGGAAGCTTTGTTCGAGGAGAACTTGCAAGTTTTCTTGCATGAAAGCGTATCACTCGGTAGATTGGTCTTGAAGAGCTCGACGAGGGTGCAGGTTTCCATCAGGTTGAATGACTCTAACAAAAGAGTATTTTTCCGTTAGGGTCGCAACTCTTAGCTCAACATGGACTCTAAAGTAGATGACACGTATCTAGCTTGATGAAGACCACACATTGAGATCTATGTTTTCCGCGTGAATGCGTCATTAGCTGATATTTGGCTGACCCTGTGTCAATGAGAATGGACGCAGCTGTGTGCATTTCGTGCTCTTCATTGGTCAGCTCAACTTACCTGATCAAGTAATATGTGAAGCATGTGGATTGTAGTGATCCAAAATCTGTTGACGATCGAAATCTGTTGGCAATTGATATCTGTTGCAGATGAAAATCATGTTCGGATGAAAATCGGGCCAACATCATGTTCGGCCCCAACTTCATGTCAAAATCAAAATCATGTCAGTATCACTTCATACTCAACATCGTGTCAACATCGTTTCACGATGAACATATGTCCACCACGGACATCATTTCGCTACGGACATTCTGTCGCCGTCATCTACACTATTGTAACTTGCCCAATTAGGCAGGTTCGACTATGAGCGATTGACTGCTACATATCTGGAAAAAAAAACCGTGAGACTGTATGGGCTTCGTCCACATTCTATTCAAGCCCCGCTGCTATTAATGCTAGTCGGCTTGCCTGCGACGCTTGCCCATCCCTTCGGTCATTCTACTCTTCAGCCTCTCGATCACGATTGCTTGTCTTTTGTATTGGAGCATTTCGTATTCGCTTAGCTACCTTGTCCTGGCGTTTACCTGCTTCTTGGACGAGGCCCGTCACAACCCCTCCCCACTCAGTCTTGCTACTCTCTGGTTCTCGTATCGACGAGGAAGAAGTTACAAGAATCTGCATGCGTCTTTCGACTGCCGATATGTTTCTGCTCCGTGGTCGATCATCACCATGGACGCTGTCTACTCGTCTCTCGACCTATCAGGATCGAAAGTCCGCCTCGTGAAGTTGAGGTCCGAATTCCATAATGACGACGTCATCAGTTGCGACCTATTTATCGCTGACTTGGGTGCTGGCGCGGCGTTCGTTGCTCTATCCTATGCTTGGGGCGATGCGGAGATCACAGAGGAGATATACGTCAACGGAGTGTCTTTCCAAGCTACTGTGAACCTGGTTGCGTACCTGAAGAGGAGACGGGAGCTGCACGATTCTGGGCTCGAAATGCACACGCTTCCGATCTGGATCGATGCCATTTGCATTAATCAGTCCGACAAACAAGAGAAGAACTCTCAAGTTCCGTTGATGAGAGACATCTATCGCAAAGCAGCGAAGGTGATAGCGTGGATAGGTGAACCGGATGATGACGAAACAATTTTGAAAGACCAGCCAGTCATTATACCGCCGAATGACATCAATGAATCTGACGAACAAGAGCACGATGCACAGCTTTCATTGGAGCAAAGAAAAGACAGGGCAGGTATGACATTGCCTATTTTTCGTAGTCGCTTTTTGGGCGCTCTGGCCTTGATAGAGGATATTGGAAAGCGGACAGACTACGCCGGACCTATCCATGCAGACCATTGGATCAATCAATCGCCATATCGCGAGGCGCTTTGTGAATCGGACTACGTCGACGCCGCCTCCTTTGAGCCGTCTAAAGCAATCCCCTTGCACAACACGACATGGAACACGATATGGAAAATAATCCGCCGGAGGTATTGGTCTCGTGCCTGGACAATCCAGGAACTCGCTTTACCGGCTCAGAAAGATGTTTACATTCAATCTGGCTCTGCTATGTTTGAATACGCTGCTTTTATCCGCTTTGGGGAATGCGCATACCAAATAACTTGTGAGAAGCCCACTGCTATGCTAGATCGGCATTGGGACTGTTTCAGAAGATCGACAGCCCTCTTAGACATAGTATATGGGATAAGTAAGCGGCAATTGTTTTCACTTTCGTTCTACTTAGTGTATGAGGCGGATCATCAGATCTCTTTCAAAAAACAGTTAGGCATTGCCATGGATCTCAGGCAATTCAAGGCTTCGGATCCAAGAGACATCGTCTACTGCGGCTTGGGCATTACGGATCTGCCGATCAAAGCTGATTACACGAGATCAGTGAGGCAAACGTACGTTGAGTTTACTACACTGGCCTTACCTTATTTTCTCCAGGAAACATTTGGAACCTCTGGAATCGGCGCCGATTTCCATCCAGGGGAACACAATCTTCCCTCATGGGTCCCGAACTGGAGCCGAAGGCACCGTTACAGGCCCGGCACCAGCTCAGCAGGGTTCTTAAAGGAGTGTGAAGAGGAAACATGGAAGAAACCCAAAGTCGAAGGAGATTGTCTGCATATACCCGCCATACATTTTGACAACATCAAACTTGTTATCAAGATAGACGGGCCAGGAGATTTCTCGCGACTATTTTTGCGTTACGCGACGCAGGCGGATGCACCTCCCCAATACAACACGGGTGTTCCCATGGCGCAAGCCATGCTTATGATCCTACTGCATGGCTATGATTTGATCACGCAAAAGTCTGGACTTAGCCCAGACGACAAGCATTTTCGCCACAACTTGTTCGCTGTTCTGATGCATCTCGGATTTACCTGGAACCGTGAAGAATCGGCGGAATCACAAGTTTTCAGGCGGAGACATGATGGCGACACTGATGTGGTCAAATTGCTAGAATGGTTCGATCGCGAGGTCGTTGGCCCAGGGACCGAGAATAATCCTCCTGATACGACCACGGCTAGTCAGTTTATCGATTTCTGTCTGAGACGCGGTGTCATGTTTGTATCGCAAGAGATGACAAAAATGTTGCGAATGTACCATGCGTTTGAGACAGAGTCTGGATATATCGGACTAGGACCCAAGTCCATCGGTGTTGGAGACCGGATTGTGGTTCCCCTACGGCTCCAAACGCCGTCTGTTTTCAGAACAGAAGATGACCACTATATCCACCACGGGAAATGTTTCGTTCTTGGATTGATGAATGGGGAAGCTATTGAGCTCGTGCGTCAAGGAAAACGCGAAGTTCAAATGTTCGAAATACACTAGCTGTCAGGACGTGATGGGGATCAGTTCTCAGAAGGATAAAGTACTCATCTGTTGGGAATTGCAGTTGTATCCTTCTCTCTACCTTACACTTGCCCCACGCTAATTCAATTCTCCTCTAGTCTATATACACAGCTCCCTCGTCGACTGTGTAGAGTCTGAGCCTCTCTCTCACCGATCACACCATAGTCTTTCATCTCTTCCCGTTTCACCCCCTATTAACATGAAGGGACCTAGGAGACTGGGGTTGCCGCAGAGGGTCGGGTCGGAACGAGTTTCAGGAACGTCTGCATTCGATTTCGGAATGGCTGCAGGTTCGGATTGTTGAATTTGCGGTTGGCAGTTACAACCGTGTATAGTAAAATATGCAAGTAAAACAATTTGTCACATTGGACCGAGTAAGTCGCAGGTGGATTCATTGACAGGTGGCATACATCAAAATGCCCTAGTCTAGAGTAGCTCTGAAGTCGTATGGCAACGGAAAGACGATTAGGTGGCGAGACATGCAATGCATTACTATCTAATCGAGTCTATATGCTATGCACCCACGGACATGACCTCAGATCACCGACTCCCAAGAAGATGCTTGCCGTGAAAGCCCATATCTTACTCCTCCTTGGGCCTAATCGTCTTCCCATTCTGCGCATAATCCTGCCTGTCAGTTGTAGTGCTCATATAGAATTTGCGCTCTGCAAACTTGAGGACTTCATCGATGAGACTATGGAACACGTTAGCAGCATTCATAACATCTGTGGCAGGCCACAAGTTCTGAGAGACTACTCACATAATTGGCAGACTGATCCCCATGACCGCCTTCCACTCATGCACATCCAACGGAATGACGCTGAAGAGACCCTGCAAGAAGGGCACATACAGCAGTGCGAAATGCAATGCCATACTGAGGCAGATTGCATACACAAGCATCATGTTCTCCCACAGCGGGAGCGTCAGCAGACTTTCCGATGAGCTGAGCGCATTCATAGCATTCAGCATCTCGATGACCACCAGAATGCTCAGAGAAATGGTAGATGCCGATTTAGCGGCCTCGTTGGAAAAGATCTCGCATCCAATTTCCGGAAACTGGGATGAGCAGCGGTGGAAATGACTGAGTTGGTAGAAAGAGATCTGTGGACCTGCGGAATTGAACATAAAGTACCAGGCGTATCCGAAAACGGTTGCGGCGCCAACGTATGTTCCGATCACCATGTAGCGGAAGAAAAGCCACCCATCGACGAGAGCCTCGTCTCGCTTACGAGGTTGGCGCTTCATGACGTCGTGATCCGGGGGATTGAAAGACAGGGCGGTGGCGGGGAGGCCGTCGGTGACGAGGTTGACCCAGAGGAGCTGCACAGGGATGAGAGCCTCTGGCATGCCCATGGCGGCAGTCAGGAAGATTGAAACGACTTCGCCGATATTGGACGAGATCAAATACCGAATGAATTGCTGAGTGTTGTTGTAGATCGATCGACCTTCTTCGACGGCGCCTTCGATAGTGGCAAAGTTATCGTCTACCAGAACCATGTCGGCAGCGAGTTTCGCGACATCAGTACCAGAGCCCATAGCAACACCAATGTCGGCTTTTTTGAGCGCGGGAGCGTCGTTGACACCGTCACCAGTCATGGCAACAACTTCGCCAGCCTGTTGGAGGAGGTCCACGAGCTTGCTCTTGTGAGTAGGTTCGGTACGCGAGAACAAGGACGCACGCTTGGCGGCTGCCAGCTTCTCAGAGTCAGACAGATCGTCGAACTCACGTCCAGTATAGCTCTTCCCAGCCAGATCTTCATGCTCTCCAAAGACACCAATTTGGCGACAGATCGTCTCGGCGGTGTTCTGGTTGTCGCCAGTGATGACAACGACGCGAATGCCGGCAGAGCGACACTTGGCGATAGAGTCTCGTACTTCCGGGCGAGGCGGATCCAACATACCACACAGGCCAATCAAGGTCATGTTCTGTTCCAGCTTCGCGTAGTCTGATGTGGTCTTAGCGTTTTGGAACATGGCGTCCGATCCAACGTTTTCGATCGATGCCAGAGCAATGACCCGTAGGCCTCGGTTTCCGTATTCAACGACCTCTTTAGATAGCAGATCGGCGAGCTGCTTGTTGAGTTGAACCTTCTTGCCATTCTCTCCGACAATGACCTGAGTACAACGAGCGATAATAGACTCCGGAGCGCCTTTGACAAGTAGCTTGGGGCCACTGGATGATTTGACCAGAACAGACATACTCTTTCGATCACGAGAGAATTCAAATGTCGCTACCCTAGGGGCTTGATCTTCGTAGTACTTGCTAGCGTAGTGGAGGCGGTCCCCGGGAGACACTCTAGCTCGAAGTTCGTTCACATTGGCATCGGGGGTGCCAACTTTCTCGACCAAGACACGCAATGCGCCTTCTGTTGGTTCGCCAACGATGCTGTGAGTTCCATTCTTATCTAGTGATAGTGCCGCATCGTTGCAAAGGGCCGTGACCTCGCACATTTGGCGGACGGTGGAACAGGAAGCTGCGAGATTGTTGAGCTTATTTCCTCTGAACGATATTTCACCCTCAGGAGCAAAGCTGGTGCCATGGACATCAAACTCTTCGAGACCTTTGCCGTCCTCGGTGATGAAGACCATCTTGTTGACACTCATCTGATTCGTTGTCAAGGTACCCGTCTTGTCAGAGCAGATGACACTGCAGCTACCAAGAGTCTCTACGGAAGGCAGGCTTCGAACGACGGCGTTCCTCGCAGCCATCTTACGAGTACCCAGAGCGAGACAGGTAGTGATAACGACGGCAAGGCCTTCGGGGATAGCCGCCACGCCCAGGGAAACTGCGATCTGCATACATCAGTACGGTGCGCGCACGGGGGAAAAGTTTGATTACTTTGAGATAGTAGATGGCGCCCTTTGTGAAGCTTCCGTGGGACGGGTCGCTGAAGTTGCGGAAATTGATAAGCCACACCAGAATGCAAATGACGGTAATGACTTTCGCCAGCATGTCACCGAAATCGTTGAGCTTCTCCTTCAACGGGGTAGGCTGTGAGATCTGGGCTGTGATGCTCTCGTGGATATCTCCAATGGCCGTGTTGGCTCCTGTGAGCACAACAAGCGCGGTAGCGTGTCCGGTGACTACCGTCGTGCCTGAGAACAGCATGTTGACCTGGTCCTGCTTGACGGCATCCGCATCCTTGATGGCCTTGACATCTTTCGACACGCTCTCGCTTTCGCCAGTGAGAATCGACTGATCCACGTTGAAGCTGTTGCTCTGTATCGACAGGACCCTGCAATCAGCAGGAATGCGGTCTCCAATCGCCACTGATATAACATCTCCAGGCACCAGATCCTCTGCCTTTGTCCTCTTGATATGTCCATTGCGTACGACCTTGGCCTCGTTCGCCGAGTACTCTTGGAGAGCTGCGATGGCTTTTTCGGCGCTGGTCTCCTGGGAGACGCCGACGACGGCGTTCAAGATCAGGATGGTAAGGATCTAGAAGAGGAAGGCGAAGAGTCAGTATGATAGCAGCGAAGAAAGCAGGAGAAAGGGCAGCATACAACTGCTGGGTCCACAAACGCAGTCCAATCGTCCCCATCCTCAAATAGCGCCAGCACAAACGACACTGCCGCCGAGCCCAGCAGTATTATGACCAGCTGGTCCTTGAACTGCTCCAGAATGAGCTCCCATATCGGAGTCGGAGGGTCCTCGGGAAGGGCTGTTTTCTGATGTTAGCAAACGAGCCCCCCATATAGGGTCCCTGCAGTTGTGTACCATTCTTGCCGTACTTCTGCCTCGAGGCTGTGACCTGCTGTTCTGACAGACCTTGCTCCTCGGTCGCTTGAAAATGGGCGAGAGCTTGCTCTGGCGTCTTTATATACGCATTGTCCATGTCGGCGAGTGCTGACTGCGGTGGTGGGGTGGGGAGGCGCAAAGACGTTGCTCAATCGGCACTTTAGTATCGATTACCGAGATGCGCGCAATTGTAGGGCGCCGCACGAGGTTGTCTTTGAAAGCGCAGGGCAGTAGTGCAATGAGAGGCTGCAGAGTGCGTTTTTCGAGTGTTTGGCAAGCTATATACAGCGGAAACGGTAGACTCTCGGCTCCACGTTCTTCGTGAAGATTCGAAGTTCCAGGTGTTCTTTGGAGAGCTCGGACCGCCTTGATTGGCTAGTGGCGATGCATGACTAGCCTTGGTTACTACCAAGACTTCACGCCCGGAGGTTGGTCAACCGTCAGACTCTGCACGTGTCGGTCATGGCGGCTGGCACTCACCTGCCACACTCTCTTCACTCACTGCCTATGTATAGTCAACTTGTACCTGCACTCCTAGAGCGTGCTCTGTGCGGCTGTACAGAGCCTGCACTCTGAGGTCAACGGACTGCCGTTTCCGGAAGGTCTGGCTGACACCTACGGCTTAGCTGCATCGGGAGCGGCAGTCAAAATGCTCTACCGACGCATGTCTTCGATGCACCATGTGCTCTGAAGAGCGTTTCAGGCCTTTCGACAATGGCATATTAGCTCGACGGGATGGGACAAATCACTTCATCGTTTAATAGGCGTTGGCGTGCTTTGAGTGGTATCATTCATCTTGTCTCTTTATACTCTCCATAACATGCAGGGTATCAGTGGACCTCAGAAAACTCAGGAATGCCCAGTGGACCAAAATGCCGAAGTCGCTCCTCGCTATGCAGTCGTTGAAACCATGCCCAAAAAACAATGCCGAAAAGAGGGCTTCCCCCTGCCCCATGCAAAACACGTTATCGACTAGACATTAAACATATACTTCTTCGGTGCCAATAAGGCGAACACTCTCCTTGAAAAGTAGGAGGGTGATTAAGTAGTGCTTGCCTCTGATTCCGTACAGCAGGACGCACAATACTCTTTAATGAGTTTCTCGAGGTCTCGGATTTGGAAAGGCTTTGTGAGAAAGCCCTTCATGCCGACTTTGGCCGCTCTCTCTAGAGCTCCGTCGGTAATATCTGCGCTGACAGCAAGGATTGTAGGGACTTTCTGTGTATCCATCTTCATGATGGCTTCGGTGGCTTGGAACCCGTCGAGCAGTGGCATCCACAGATCCATAAGCACCACATCGATTTGCGCATCCACTGGGCGTTCCTTGCGCATTTGCTCTACCGCGTCGTTGCCGTCGTAAGCTTCGCATACGTTGGTGTAGCCCAACTTCGCAAGCATGCTTGTCAGAAGTTTCCGGTTGATCTTGTTGTCCTCGACCACGAGAATGTTCAAGGGGCACTTCTTCGCTAGCGATCGGTCGAAACCACTGTCTGATAACGTACGATTTCTCGATGTCGCACGAGGTCGAGCAGGTGACGCCGTTCGTCGAGGAGAGGGTAATCCAAGGTGTTGGAGGGACGCCGGTCTGGTGACAGGGCTGTCTTCAGCGACAGGGATGTCTTCGGGCTTGAATGGTAGGCAAGGAAGAGGTGGCGTGGCGGGATGCTGTACGACGTCTTCGAACAGTGGCACATCAGCCTCGACAGATAACCTTGAGTTGTTCGATGAGGGCGTCGGAGACCCGAAGGGTGATGCTGGACGGCTGCAAACCTCACCGGGCGTAAGCGGTATCCGTATCTCAAACTCAGAGCCTTTCTGAGGGCCTGATACGTGTGATTGGATGCAAAAGAGGTCACCTCCAAGCTTTCTCGCCAAGCCCTTTGCTACCATCAATCCCAGCCCAAGACCCTCGCTCTGACGCGTGGTAGAGTCATCTTCTCTCGAGAATGGCTTGAACAGCTTTGGCAAAAACGCTGCCGGGATACCGGAGCCCGAGTCTTTGACATTGATGACGATGTAACGAGCTTTGGTGCTCAACGCAGCCTTCAGCGTGATCTCACCATTGTCCGTGAATTTGATGGCGTTCAACATGACACAAGAGACCATTTTCGCGAGGTCCTTCTCATCAATGAGGATCGTGTTGGGAACATCAGGTGTCACCAGCCACTCGATATTCTTCGTGTTGGCCTGCCCACTCGAACTTCGACTTCTGACCTCTATGCGCTCGCCGAAATCCGTCTCTTCTGCAATGGCGGAATCCGGACGTCCTCCTACTTTCAAAGCATCGTTGATCACGTACTGAAGAACTTCTCGTAGGTTTGTGTGTCGTAGTCCGGGGACGATGGAGTGTTCGGAAGCGAAAAGCGGAGAGGATGATGAATCGCTATCGCAATGTGTATCGGTGGCCCCGTGCGAGCAGGTCTTATCCATGGTGTCAATACCGGCAGCGTCCCTTGCAAGGGGAGTAGCTTGTGACTTGCGCCTTGGCGGCTCTTCAGAAAACGAATGCCTCATCCTTTGGCGGGCAGTTCTGGCAACGCGGGCATGAATCTTGGGAGCATTTCCACTTCTCCAAGCCATCTCTTCTCGTCTTCGCTTCGTGCCTCGGAATTGATTGATGGGAATATTGTTGCCTGTAACCAGGATTTCGGGGCGTCTATCGCGTAGGAAGACATTGTCATTGACCAGCTTGTCCAGAGGCGAAAGCGGTGTTTCGGGCACTCCCATGTTCATGTCATACGCGTGAACTACGTTGTCCGCTGCTTCTACCGCGCGTCTTGAACTGTCTGTGGCTCAGTTAGTAAGAACAGAAAAAATAGAAATCGTCTTTACGAAGGCAGCAAGGGCTGACTGTGACTGCCCATGACAAATCTCAGCAGGTGAAAGAACGGACCTTGAACGGTTTCGATGTTTTCCTTGAGGGTTTCGAGGACTCTCCTCAACCGTGGATCATTTTGCCCCTCCGCAGCTTCCTTGACATTCGCCATCATGACATCCAGCATGCCGACCACTCCCTGCATCGGTGTTCGAAGCTCGTGCGAAAGACTGCGAGCATATGGCTTTAACGATTGTGCCACGCTTATCGCTTCGTGCGGGATTACTCGTGATCGCACTTCGTGCAAGGGTTCCGCTAATCTTCCAAAGTTCCCTCCTTCGAGAACTCTTTCCAGGATCATATCTTCTAGACTGTGGAACAGCAACTCCAAGTAGCCCCATCCCAGCGATCGCCTAGCAGCCCCTTCTTCGCTCCACATCACTCCGAAGTGCGCAAAGCATTTTCCGTCTGCAAAGAGCGGGATCCCAAGGTATGCTTCTCCAGGGACGATAAGGTCGTTGGGATTATTAACGATGAAATCGTTAAGCTTCTCCGGGATGATGAATATCTTATCATGTCTCATATACGCGCACGGGCAGGAATACGCGTGATACTTGAAATCGCGTAGCTGTTTCTTGACACCATGGCCATCGTTCAAAAAGAACGCAGCTCCCATCAAGCAGGCCCCTCGCTCCCCAATAGGCGGCATCTCGATCGCACTGTCGTGGTCGTCCGCCAGGATTCGCTTCGATACGAAAGCATACTGAGCGTCAGCGATAGTGGCCAGTCCTTCTGTCAATAAGGGCCAGAATAAATCCGAAGCGGCGTTCCTTAGTTTGTCTTTGAGTTTGACAAGCTCCTCCGCAGCGTTACTTTCGGCTGGTGAGTAAAGTCGTAACAGTTCTTGCCTGAATCCTTCGTCACCGCTGTGCACCACCATGCCTGGCTCTGGACGTGAAAAACACAGCGACTGGCGCTCGATTATATCAGGAGGATCAGTGTTAGGGCTTGCAACAAGGTCCCCCATCTCTCAACTCCTCATACAGTCGACGTTGGAGAAGAGGCTCCAGCGTGCAGGGTGGATCTCTGGAGGTGCAAGTGTAGTGGTCTGATGTGGTCCAGAGTCTGCTTGCCACGCCCGGATTAATCCAGGAATGCGACAGAGCTGATTGCAGGCAGACACGTAGATTGCGACAAGCAGGTCCTGCGGACAGTTGGCTGACTACCTCGGAAGCACGAAACCAAGCGTTAAACCGGTCGCATTCGGAGACGGATGACTAACGATCGTGGTGATGCAGACGTTCGGATGGCGGGGTGTGGAATGCACTTGAGCAGTCGGTGTGCAGGTTGAAGAGAGGAATGCGAGGGATGAAGAGGAGCTGGCGCTCTGGTTGGTTTGACTGCTGCAGTCGCACATCAGGAGGGCTGGCCGTGAAGCCGCCCCAAGAAGATCTAGAACGCGGTCCCAGATGCTGGGGGCCTTTGCGCTTGCTCGCCTTTCTACCAGCCCTGCTGGTGGAGACAAAGCGCAGACGACCAGCGCATATGCAGGTGCTCACCGTGGAGTATCTGCGTCGCAGCTCCTCGCTACCTTCCATTGGCAGCAGCAGGCTCACTTACTGTCCTGGTGCTGCAGACGCAAACTCTCGGCGTTGAGCTTTCGGAGCAGAAGTGTCGGTGTCTGGAGGGCTATCCTGCGAACCCTGACACACGCTTACTTCGGCATCTCACTGGCAGCTTGCGTGGATCACGCTTGGGCCCTCGGTCTAGAATTCACACCCTGGTACGGATCCCGCAGGCGCTAGACTAAAGTTGCCTGCCCGCCTCGAGCCAGCTTCAACCACAACATCCACCGACGTACAGCATCTGGTTCTCCATAGACCGCACAGGACCGAGATCGATTGGATTCGTTTCGGTCGGGAACAACATTATCACAAGCATACCTTTGCGATTACTTCTGGGAGATGGGAGATACCCGCGTTATGTATACCAAACCGTTACGGCGTGAACGGGATTACAAAAGCACTGCCGAACGCTCGGAGGTTGAGAGCGTACCAGGTCTTACATTGGCCTTGGCTATACGTCAGCGGCGGCTGGGATGCGGCAGGGCTGGCATCGTGGGTGTTCGTTTGACCATACCCTGATGGCATTCGAAATGAACAACACAGAACCATGTACTCCGTACCCCGTACAACGTAGAGTTGTACGTTGTCCGGTGGGCTTCTGTTCACTCAAACACAGGAGCCTTCTCCTCCTGCAACCTCCAAATGATTTTAGCCCTTTCGCTATGGACTGCGATTCGTGATCCCGACAACAGGCTTTGATGTTGCTCTGCGACCTTCGACACGCTCCTCCAACAATGCCAAGTTACCTGATAGGCGACTACTTGTTCGCTGACCGGAAATAATGGGACGAATTAAGTATTGTATAGCATCAACTCGGGGTCTACTCTAGTATGTGGCTTGCCGTTGGTTCCAGTAGTAAACTTATGGAAGCGAAGGCCGCCTGCGATCCGCCGAGCCCGCTCCACTCATGCCCGTGGACAGTCTAGACGCCATACCCAACGTCCACAACTATCTGAGGCATCATGTGTACGTCTTACGGCAAGGTAACGTTGCATGGACCCTGTTAGTGTTGGACACTTCAAATGCGCCCCTGGAGTATCTCGCCAAGTGTCGCGATTCGCTTGCGTAGATCGCATTTCCGTAGCCTTCTGTTACATGTGGTAGTTGCAGTGCAGATCCTACCGAATTGATTCTTCAGCATCGGATCTCGCACGGTGTTTAAACCCGGCCAGGGGAAGATGTGCAGCACGCTTTTGGCACATGTCGTCGATCTTTACCTACCGAGTAGTGCCCAGACGGGACCCGTACACCATCGTGAATCTCACTCGTATCGTCGCGAACCTCCTGAAGACGATCACGTTCGTACAGCCAGTAGTGCGCGGACAGAGCTTGAGTATACATATGCGCGCATACTCCTATTGTATCGCGTCTGTGTCTGTATGCCCCTTGTGGTTCCTCCACAACCGGTCGCAGTTAATTCCACGCCAACGAACACCAACCCTCGCTTTACCTCTCAAGTGCTTATTCTTCACATTTGCCTGGGGTATTGACATCCAGATGAGTCCACAGAATGGGTCCAATCACTCCGGACTCTCCGCGAAGACCAACCTCCACCACCTGGAAGAGCCTGTTAGACGGAAATGGTTGCTAACTTTCTCGAGAGAACCACTTGCATGTGGCCTTCTGGCCATCCCGGTCTTGGACCTGTGACCTCTCAAGCGATCCCCGATATCCGAACAAGCATCAAATGGAACCAACCATGTTTCTCACGTTTCACGTCGACCCGGTCCAAACGTCACCATAGATATTGGCAACCACACCAACAATCAGCTTGACAGTTCCCTTTCCAACGTACCACGACCCCAAAATAACTCAACAGTGTCAACACCCAATGCTCCCCTCCGAACGCCTTATTGCCGCTGATTCTTTCTCGAAGAGTCTCAAACAGAAGCGATGACCAGCAGGAAAGGACGCACAAGTCAATGACGATGAAATGGGTGCTTAGCTCCGCATGGATCTAAAAAGCCTTGGCAACGGTTCTGGACCAAGCCTTTCTCAACCCCCAACAACTGCCCGCCCCATAAGCAGGGATGCTACCTGTTCTTTCATAGTCTCTGCGTGACGGCTCACAGCAGTCGATATGGTCAGAGCGGTGCGCATGGTGCGCATGGAGTGCAGGGGCGTTAAGAAGCCTCAAGTGCTTGACTGCAGCGAGGTGGTCTAGGCCCTCCACTCTAAGCCACCCAAGAGATGTGTGCCGTCTGGGTTGCTCAATGTGCCGCGAGGCGCTCATCATGAGCGTGCTCAGAGCTTTGAGCAAGTGGAGTCGAACCAAGCATGCTGTGATATCCTGTATAGCGTGTTGAACTTCATCCTCGTCGCACATTGGGATTGGACCGCTCCAGTCTACCTCTTGTTCAGGTAGTTCACGACAACAAAGGAACTACTAAAGGAGACGTTGTCTTTCGATGCACTGGACTGGGCTTTCGAAGCTCACGGCCCATATATTACTTGGATGTCTGGTGGACTTTCTTCTGACCACCGATGTCAGCCTTGGCCCCTGGCCTCATGCTTGTCACACCGGATCTGCAGGGGTAACATGCAGAGAGCCACATGGTAGGTTCTAGATTTGATGCAGTATTGTCTCTTACTGTCCAGTACCTTTTCCTATATTCGTTTCATATTCATTCTCGATCCTCGCATAGGCTGTCCACTAGCCACCCTTAATGATCACGAGAAGGGCCATGGTGTATGCATTGAGCAGCCGCAAGCAAGGCCTAGACCACCGAGGACGTTGCTGCATCGAAGGCATCGTATGACAATGCATCCGAAGCCCCCAAGCGTTTGTTCTCCCAGCTACGTCACTGTTCCAGATTCCCACCACGTTACCATAGGGGTAGCCTCCAAATCAGTTGAGCCACGTCTTTCCAACGAAAACATGCTCTCCGAAACGCCATGCATAGCAACGGCTGAAGGACTCTTCCGTTGATGTAGAATCACTATTTCGCCCAAGCTTCTCTCGGTAACAAGACCACGCCCCTGAAAGAGCCATGAAAGATTGGTGCACCTGCATCTTTACTTCGAACCTTCCTTTGACTAGCTGAGGCGGGCTCATAGGCATACGACAAATACTCTGGTCATCTATGTAGGCAGTCAGTCAAGTTCTCAGTGAGCAATTTTTTGTGCAAGATTCATAGCGAACGGCATGTGCCAGCTCCTTGTCCTCACGGAAATAAGGCTGGAGCAAAATCTCGACCTGCTGTTTGAACAGTTGGGAGAGGGTCTCACTCTGGTGATACAAGCTGTCGCATCTAACAAACGGTCTTCTCTGCAGCTTCCTTTTTTGAGCTAAAGATTATGGGACACGTACTTCAACGATACCCGGTATCTTCCATTCCTGACCCTACATGAGCAGGCTTACAGGAAGTGCAGCATCTCCCATTTGCAAAGATATCCTGTCATTGACGCTAGAGGGACCGAAGATTTTTGTGTTCGTACACAATTTCTACCGCTCACCCTAGATCAATTCTATCATAGCCACTGGGCTTCAAGCACACACTATAGACAAAGCTAGATACCAGTATGTAGATATTCAGGCAGAATATAATGTCATGTTCGAATATAATTGATCGTACTTCTTGCTCCAAAGCATTATTCACGCGATTCGAGTACCTACTCTCTATTCATCTCTCAACCTTACCGACATCAACGTGCTCTAAGGTATAGTACATATTATTGTGCTATGACTGAACCACCATGTCGTCCGACCAACCGAAAGACACCGCTCTGCTCTCGGTTCATATTCAGACCGCTGCTCCACCAGTCGTTTGCCTTGCACCTTATACTCCACTCCTCCCCTCCGAATGCCAACGCCGCACTGCCCTAACGTAAAACCATCACACGGGTTTGGCTTCAGAGAAGTCTTGGTTCCAGCCTTCGTTCAATACTATCCTACAACTCAGCAATGTGTCTCATCCGATATGGTCCAGCGGTCAGGATTCCCGATTCTCATCACCGTTGGTGGCGGCAGTGGATGGTATGCTCGGGAGGCCAGGGTTCAACTCCCTGTATCGGAATGTCCTTTTGCTTGATGTTTTATGCTAAGTTACATTTTCCTGCTAATTGGGGAGGGGGGGTGTCTCTGTCAAAAGTCGAATAAAGGGAAGAACGGGAGGTCTATAGACAGTGCCTAATCTTAACACACAGTACATGATAGAAGTGGAGTGCATTTTCTATGATATTCGCTGGTGTCGTCGTTACACAGAGGAATGCTTCCCAACGAAGAGCTTTTTCCATGTCGAGAAGAACTTATCAGTACCTAGGGTACCCAAGATCAATCTTGTTCCCGTTCTAATTGTTGCACTACCAAGAATTTTCGGCGTTTTCTCTATCGTGGAGCGGCAGGCAATGAAATCATATCCAAGGAGATGATGCAGCCATACAGACCATTGAAGTTCCCGCCAAAGTTCGAATGGAAGCCTGCATACATCCATTCAATGTTGCCCTCTAAACACTCCAACAAAGCCACGGAGATTTAGGGATAGGTTGTCCGTCATTTGTTGGGTTCAGCTAATCTACTACATAGTGCACTAGAATCGCTCGTCCCCTATAGATCCAAGGGAGGTTCAAAGTGCGGTGATCGGAGTATTCACATATCCAGTTCCAACTCCCCTTCGTCCTCTCTCGGCGCGAGTATGATAGGCTCTGCCTCCAACTTCTAACATCTTCGAAGTGTACTTGACAATAAGATCTTGATTGCCGTAGACTGCGACACCCGATCCTCACATACGCTAACTTGAGATATCGAAGACCCGCCTTCAGCGCGCGGGACTGTGCCGGCCACAAGACAAAGAGGCCACAAAGGTGAGTTTGCCATCCGTGTAAGGCAAGTGAGTTTCTGAAATGCAGTATGACGTGGTCAGGTCGATCGCTGATACACATGCAGCCTCTGGGTCTAGGTAACTCCCACCCCCAGAGGCTTGCTCCCCATACTTGAGCGCCATAGCAAAAACGCTACCTCTGCCATATTATCGACCAGTGGGCATGACAAGTTGGTTCCGGAGGCAGAGTGTGTGGTTCTCCTTCTAGTAAATTCGCAGCTTGGAAGTCCAAAAGGAAATTCTTTTGTGATAGTCTTGTTGCAGTAGCTGAAGTAATCCTAGGTATTCACTGGTTTCACGAGCACACTCCGCAATAGCACCAACGACCATAGTGTGAAAATATCTCAGCCATGAGTTGGAGCGAGATATCACCCAACATCCGGAAAAGAATGTTCGCAGAGGGTGAACGTGATGGCTCAAGTCCTTAGTATCATTGGCTGTGGAGGACTGAACTCTAGTTCGATACTGGCAAAGTACATCCGGATTGGACACGATGTCGACGGTCCTCAAGGGCTGTTTGGCGGATGATGATCATGACATGGAGCTGATGAAGTTGATTCAGATAGCGTTCCAAAGTTCGGCCTTTCTTGATGAAGTATCTGATATTCCTTAACGTTTAGTGACTATGAAATGGTCAGAACTCTGGACGTTGTGAGAAGGAATTCCCACTTGTGAAAGGCTTATTTGTTCATTGAAGCGGGAAGCAAGCCGCCTTCGGAACGGGGAACATGATGACTTACATTCTTAGGATTTTAGGGTTCTCATGTTTGACGATGGGTCATCGTATTCCCTGGAGTCCGCGAAGACTCCCAGCTTGTGTTGTGTCAAGTTAGGTGAATTCGCTCTTGGATAGTCGTTTCTGGCGCCCAAAAGCCGTAGAGAGAACTCGTGTCATCCTTTCCTTGGATGGCTCATCGCCTGCTGTAGGATTCGCGACCTTCCTCGCATGGTGAGATTCGCAATCAACTTGGGCAGCTGGAAGTGTATATTTCGAAGACTGCCCATGAATAGCCACATCCTCAAGATTGAACTGAAAAGAACAGACAGTAGCAGTTCAGGATCTTGGATTAGGCGACAAAGGCTGGCGAGAGATATTGGGATAGTCGCCGATAATAGCAGAGGATCAAGATACGCAATAGCAGTGAGCACAATCGAACATTAGGGATTAGGCCTATGATTGCACCTGCAGCGGTGCATGTTAGAAGAGATTGACAGGTAATTAACAAGACTCACTTGGTGTTTGTATGACAGCCTCTCACCTTTTTCCAAGTGGGAAGAAGAGCCCGTGACATTCCAGGTTCCATTGATAGCGGAAAAGAGAAGACATTCTCGGTTGATGCCGTCCTCGACTCGTTTGATCGTTACCGATCAAAGACATTGTAGCGCGCATCAAGGATGTCTTTGATGTCGACCATGCGGTTACAACATGATATACAAGAATATATCACCCTAACACCTGCGGGTCTTTAAGTGAGAGCGACACTGAACGATAGAAAGAAATTCAGCTACTACCCTGTTCAATGGGCGCTGGATCAGATAAGCTATTATCGGCGCTGACCGAAGTAATAGACAGCCATGACAAGACAACACCGGCATGATTGAAGTTAAGATCACCTAGCAATCATCAGGATTGCTGAGAACTCTCGAGTCTGCAGGCCTTAGGTGAGTCGTGTGCATCTCCTTGGAATTCCGAGCTTTACGGGTTATTTGTATCACTAGTCGACGCTCTGAACAATGTAGACTCGCGATCTCAATCGAGATGCCTTACCGAGAACCCAGAAGCTTGTTGAGTGAGAGGTGCTGGAAACACACATTGCTGAGTATCGAGAAGGTCCGTGCCATCCTGGCCGTTCGATGATGCGGACTCCCGAGACCCCAAGGCCTCCAAGTGCGCTTACATGTAACTCGTGCGAATCCCTATATTCGTTATGACTCCCTCTGACCGCCCCGTTTCAGTTGCTTCGCCGCTGCCCTGTACACTCGTTTCCATGCCTCTAGCATCCATACCAAAGCGTTGAATCATGGCTCCGAGCCGCCCGCAGTCGAAGCAGGAGGACCTGGAGAATGGGAACGATGCAACACCGAGCGTTAGCTCACTCCCTGGGATCGAAGATAATAATTTGCAACCGGCATCACCAGCGCCACGGCAGAGCCTCGAATATGCCGATGCCAATCCTTATCACAACTGGTCATATGTAGGATCAAAATGGAGGAAGGTGGAAGAAAAACTTCCGCGGCGCATGGTGCGGTGGACGCGCAAAGCGATTGAATGGATCAAGGGCCCCGAGCCACCCGTTCCTTACCGTATACAGCCCTTTTTCGAGCGCATACAGACATTTCCTACGCGTCTGCTCTCTCGCTTACCAAAGCTCGCCCGGGTCACTATCTACCTCTGCGCTTTCATGCTTTGGTTGGTATTGTTCGGGGTCTTGATATCAAAACGTGGGCTTCCCTCTGACATTGGAGGGGTTGGTGCACCGGTTAGACTCGCTTGCACTTCCAAATTATGGTCAGTAATCTCTGGGATGATTGCAATGGGCCCCTACTAAAACCCCTTTGAAGGTACAGTTCCCAATCCTGCGGACTCGATGGTACCAACTGCCTTCCATTCGACGATACGGCTTTCTCCTTTTTTTGCCCATCCGATTGTGCCGGCGTCGAAGTTTTGAATCCCTATACCATTGGCGACACTCAGATCATATACCAGTCGCTAGTCGTAGGAGGGACACCAAATGCGACAGAATCGAGCGAGTTCGTTTACCGTGGTGATTCGTTCATATGCGGTGCTGCGATTCACGCCGGTATCGTAAAGGATAGCCGTGGCGGCTGTGGAGTGCTTTCTCTGATTGGAGAGCAAAGCAGCTACGGCTCCGCAGCTAGTCACGGTATTCAAAGTGTAGGCTTCAATTCGAGCTTTCCCATGTCTTTCGACTTTGATCAGTCTGACAGGGTAGTTCGCGCCGCTGAGACGTGTGGCGATCCCCGTTGGGACCTTCTTATACTCTCTACCATCTTCACATCCACATTCTCACTCTTCACGACCAGTCCAGCATATTTTTTTGTTCCAGTATTTATCATTGTTTATTTCCAGATCGCGATGGCCTCTGACCCACCTTACTTTACGGACTTCTCCATCTTTAGCATCTGGGGCCTTGGCGAGTTTTCTTCCTGCTGCATTCGTCGCCACGGTAATCTATCGTTTTACCATACGGAAGACACTACGGAAGTTAACTGCTCAGATTGAGAAGACAGTACTGTGGATTGGAGGTTGTTGGGTGGGAGCGATGAGCAACGTTACGCTCGAATTGATCCCTCTTCAGCGGCTTACCTCCCACGATATTCACCAACAACCTGGAGCAATCACAGCGCTCGTGATCCTTGTGCTCGTTATAGCAGGTGTCGCCATCTATCAAGCATGGTGTTTCAGGAGGGAAGGAAGACTTCCTCGCTATCTGGCGCTATATGCCACCCTTGGGATTGGGCTATGCATTCTTCTGGCTGTTCCTGGCTTACAACTGCGCATCCACCACTACATTCTGGCATTACTGCTACTTCCCGGAACATCTTTACAGACAAGGCCGAGCCTTCTTTGTCAAGGATTGTTGGTAGGTTTGTTCATAAATGGCATTGCTAGGTGGGGGTTTGCGTCAATTCTTCAAACAGCTGCAGCGCTCAGAGGCGACGCGCAACTTGGGACGGTTGTACCCAATATAACGACACCGATCATCAACGCGACCAACATCACATTTGCCTGGACTGGCCTAGCAAAGGGATATGAAGGAGTTAGTGTTCTAGTGAACGATGTGGAGCGCTTCCGCGGGTCTCATCAGGAGGGGGATACCTCATTCACTTGGACGAGGCAGGATTCGGCACATCCGGAGTTCTTTCGATTCGGATTCATCAACTACATACCTTTCGGCAGCGTTTCTTATTCGGATTTCACGCATGCAGGAACGTGGTGGCCGAACGGATCTTGGAGCGATATTCCACCTGGAGCGAGTTGAGACCTTTCGCAACACCAACAAGATTCAAGCAATGTTATGAAAAGTTATGCAGATGCAATGGTCTGTCTCTGTCTTTTCCTTGGCCCCACGACTGGCTTCGATCTGACGCCCTAGCAGTAGTAATTGCATGTAGTCAACTTAAGCGAGCCTCTAGGTGAAGGGCTTGCATGTAGGCGCCTGTGACGGGCCTGCTGGTCGGCTCTTTCAGCTTTGTTATCGTAAGCAAGAGGAGGCAGCCAAACGTTTTCGTGGGCGGTATCGATTGGCGTATCGATCAGAGGAGCCGGTACGGGATCGTGGTGACCGTCTCGGTCGCAAACGGTTACGCGGCCATTCTACGAGTGGACGGCGGTCCCATCCCGGCCAGATGCTTGCCCTAGCAAACGGTCGATACCATGGAAAAACGCGACGGCCAAAGCCAAAAGCCTGTCCTATATGAAACACAACCAGGAAGTTGGTAGAGTAGCCTCGCATGAATGACGTTGACAGGTGCAGTGCGACAGCACACCACACGCGATCCCATGGTGTCACATTGGAGGAGGCTGAGAGATCGTCCTGTTGACCGGAAATCGCGATTCGACGGCAGCAGAAAGAAGTTTTGGTGGGGTGGTTTCGAGAATGAAGGAGGCGAAGCGCATACGTGAAGTGTGGCTGGGAGTCCTCCCGCCACACGCTAGCCTTCATCCGGCATTTGGGCACCCATTGATCGCCTGGACCTGCAGACGTTGCCTCGACAGCACAGGTCTCCCGGCCATCGCGGTGCATCCCCCTCCACCCGAAAATAACCCACTGGTCACGGCCGAAGCCCGGCTGACGAATGGTGGATGTGGCGTCTTTAGTCCCGCATATCCACCATGGCAACTGGTGCGAGGGCTGGGAGGCATCCACCTGGACGTTTGCGTATACACCACGCTAGCATTTATGCAATCGATATAAGAAGACTGTCTCAGCCGCACCGCAGAAAAGCATCCCACAAGCCTCTTCTCCTCCGAATAATAAGTCGAAGCCTCTCACTTCTCTCCGCATCCACTTTCGTTCAAGTCTACACACCAGTCGCTTAATCAACCCACTCAACCAACTCATCACCACCAGCAAAATGCAGTTCTCCGTCGTCTCAGTCCTCGCTGCCTTCGCCGCCGTTGCGTCTGCTTCTTACAACGGCACTTCGGTTTACCCCAGCGGAACGGGTGTCTCGAGCACTCTCCCTGTGCCTACCGCCACGTCCAGCACCATTCCCTTTGAAGGTGCGGCAGGCGCCAACATTCCGGGCTCTGCTCTGGCAATGGTCATCGCAGGTGGTGTCGCTATGGTAAGCGTCTGGTCGATCCAGTGCCGCATGCATTCGAAACTAACATTCCGCAGATGCTCTAAGCAGCTTGTGCCACTTCAGCCTTGCGCTATCAATCTTTTCTTCAACATAATGAGACGCAATAGCGTCGAGGATTAGACACTTCCATCATATATGGGATACGGCCTTTCATGCTTTAGCATTTCGCGGCGCATGGTCACCACGGCACTTTGATGATGCATTTCGGCATGCATTGGATGGGATATAATGGAGGATCACGACCACTAGTTACGGTCGATAATTATTGGGCGATGCAATCGCTCGTCGCAGGACAGTTAGGTAGAGCAGTCCACGGGACGCACCAAAATCGAGTCATACATCCCACCAGTCTGCCTCATCTAGGGCTTGCGATACCCCCAGGTCGTGCAACGATACTCCAACTTCTTTGTGTTGCAATGAAAACTGTGCTCTTTCCTACAGGAAGTTTGCTATGCGGGATTCTAGATGGTTGGTGTAGGTGTTGCAGCGTTACCTGCGCGAAATTGGATCAGATATGATCTATTGAGATCTGTAGTTATGTGTTCCCAAAGAGTACTGCATGAGGTTCCCAGCCCGCACCAAGATGTGCACATGTGAGCAGACATCCCTATACTCGTGACAGTTCATAGAGACCACAGAGGCCGTAGCAGCCTTGGCGCCAGATGGTCTTCGTGAGAGCTCCCAACTTACATTTCCTATTTTGGGTAGCGCGACGCGACGCGACTTTCTCCGCAACTTTCTACGGTGCTACCGTGTTCCAGTGCTACATCAACCCCACACTTCTTTCGATACTAGCAACACTTTGCTGGACACGTACACAATGGACGCTCCAGACGGAAACTTGCTCACCGGAGAGCCCTTGTAAGTACACCTCTTCTCCAGTAAGTATCATACTGAGCTACAGTGCAGCATAGAACCCACCTATGTACCGTCGCGACTACCCTCTGTATACAACCCTCTACATACATTCGAACTACCGAAAGGTACCGAGAGACATTACCAGCAACAATTTGCTGATATGTACTTTCTGCGGCTGGCGCAATTGAGGGACGCTGTCATACGACGTGCTGAGGAAGCTTGGGCAGACTTCAAGGTGAGCACGCCCCTCTGTAGCAGGCTGCAGAGAAGAGAACAAGTCTTGCTGACGACCAGAATAGCTCGGCGACGAACGGGCACAGATGGTAGATCGTGTGCTCGATGTACGGCAGGGCCAATTATGTTGGGTTGTTGGCACTGTGTATATGGAGATGGGACTGAAGCCAAACGTCTTGGATGACATTGCAAAAGAGGTATCCAACACACTTTCTCTGATCCGCCTTCGAAGTCGTGGCTGACATCCCTCTTCTAGCACTGGATAGCCGCCCCTCCAGCCCGCGAGACGTACATGTCTGGTACGGCCAAAGACGAGATGATGCTCGAGGACGAATCTGGCCGCCTCCGCGTCACCGGCGAGTCTCTGAACCAACACTACGTAACCGGTTGCGTACTCGCAGCACTGGGAACTGAGCAAGCAGACGGCACATTCCAGGTCATCGCAACACAGCACGCAGATCTTCCCCGTCAACCGCAACGCTATGAACGGGACGACTCTTCGCTAGCCGTAGCACAAAAACCGCGTCTAAAGCGCGAGAAAGCCGGGAAATTGGCCATCGTTTCAGGTCTAGGCATCACAGGCAGAGACGACCAGGAGATCTGGCTGGACCTGCTTTCAGAATACCTAACTGGCGAAGCCACAGGGAACCCGGACCAGACGAACGCCGCACAGATCTCAAGGTTGATAATAGCTGGGGACAGCATGCTACAATCGGGGCCGATTCTCTCCCGCGAAGAGTTTCTGGCTAAGAAGAGCGGGAAGAAACACTACGGCTACGACGCTGGGGATTATAACGCCTTGCCTACCGACCGCTTCGACACTTTCCTCACAGACCTCCTGCCCGCGATACCCATTACCCTCCTCCCGGGCGCCGCAGATCCCGCAAACGTCGCGCTACCGCAACAACCGCTGCACCCCGCACTGTTCCCACACAGCAGAGCGTACGCAAATCCGCCGGCTGAGAGTACCGAGACAATAGAGGGCCTAGACAGCGTGACGAATCCGTGGGAAGGCGACATCGATGGCTGGCGCGTGCTAGCCACAGGCGGGCAAACGATAGACGACTTGCTAAAGTATGTCGATAAGGTGAACGTGATGGATGTTATGGAAAGCATGTTGCGGTGGAGGAGCGTTGCACCGACAGCGCCGGATACGCTGTGTATGTGGTCCCTGTTTTATCTCCCTGTTTTCTCTCACCCTTACCCTCACTCACATTCACGTCAACTCCGGAATCCCGGCTCCTGATACTGCGTATCCAATGCTAACGATCTGTTCATAGGGTGCTACCCCTTCCAAGACGACGACCCCCTCCTCGTAAAGGACTGCCCGCACATCTACATCGCCGGCAACCAAAAGCGGTTCCAGAAACGCGTCATCAAAGGCCCCGTAGACCAACAAGTCTTGCTTCTCGCTGTGCCGAAGTTCCGGGAGAAGAAGGTCATTGTCGTGGTTGATATGGAGTCGATGGATGTTGAGATTGTCAAATTTAGGATGAGGAGGCCGGCTAAGGTAGCCAAAGCATCCTGAAATGGAATCATTCGTCCAAGCGGACTTTGAGCGGAACTGCTATTGCCTGGCCGGAAATGGTACGTTCCACTGTATGGCGCAGATGTTGTGGGTATAGTATTCGGAACACACGGGTGAGATCAGGGCTGGAAGATGTCGTGTAGAAGATACACGGAAAAACGGGGGCGGGAGGCAAAGGAAACGAAGGGAGGGGTGAGGAGGGAAAGGAAAGAAAGTTGAAGATATACCCGCTTGCGCTGGAGTGGAGCACATGGAAGCACTTGCATATGTATCGAAATAGGCTGTTGAATTGATATCACAAGGTCGCCAGATGCCTGTCCAGCTACCTGTAAATCGATCTCCTTCCTAAGTATTCCCTCTGACAAGCCCGTCTATACCCTACCGATACCAATGTGATGATACACGGTTATTGAAATGTAATCCTCCCATCCCAGTGATCAACAGTTCCATAAAGGCGGTTTCCAGTCGAGCCGCATGAGAATAGAATAGCCGCACGGACAACCTCTGCCCATCCCATCTCAAGCCCCCAGACTCGACAGCGGCGGCAGCGTATGCCGGTCATAGAGCTCATCCTCCTCATCACTATCCATCATCTCCTCCCTCTCTCTGCGCTCCAGCGCGAACTGCATCTCCACATCCTGCATATCCTCATCTTGGTCCTCATCGTCCAAATCCTCATCTCTATCATCCACGCCCCCCAACTCTCCATTCCCATGTCCATGTTCATGCCCATGTCCATGCCCATTCCTTCCATCCCACTCCCTCTTCCTACCCCTCGGCCTCCCGAACGCCCCGCGTCCACCGCCCTCCCACCTCTCCAGACTCCGCGTAACCCGCTGCAGCACCTTAACCCTGCGATAACACTCCTCCCCATAATCATTGACCTCGCCTCCATAGTCCAGAGGCACGAGTCCCGCGAACATGGGCGGCGGCGTCTTACTCCCGACCTCGATGTCCTGCTGCTGCAGCGCCTGGATCTGGCTCTCCTCGTCGGTATCGTATCCGTCGCTCATGCCCTTGCACCGGATCCACGTCCGCATGAACGAGCCTGAGGTCTTGCGTCGCTTGGACGCGTGCTTGTATTCGATGCGCAGCCCGCGGTCTAGTATGACTTCCACTCTACGGCGTCGGTACTGCTCGACTGCGAGTTGGTGTTGCGTTAGCGGGCGGGTGCGCTTGTGTGACGGGTCCGAGCCGTTGAGCGGGAGGTAGAAGCCGTGTGGGCCAGAGTAGTTGGAGACAGGGGCTGCGCCCGAGGGTGACTGGCCGTCCTGCGAGGCCGCCTGGGCATCGAGTTTGGCTTTGAAGCCGCGGGCGCCGCTCGCTGGGTTGCGGTTGCGGGTCCAGTTACCGCGACCGGGGCCTTTGGGGACGGGAGTCGAAGAGGGTGCATCGTCGTTGAGGAGGGTATTAATACGCATGTTCGGAGTGGACTTCTTGGCGGTTGCCGTATTGTAAACGCTTCCTGGGGGAGAGACGGAACGTGTGCGGTCGGTGTCTGAAGCATAATCGCGCTCGAGGAGGGATTTGGGGACTTTGCCCCCTCGTGCTCTTGCGGACCCTATGGGGTGTTAGGCTTACTGGGGCTGACTTGGTATGGGGCGGAGAGTTGACTTACCATGTGATGGGGATTGTCGGTCCTTGCCAGGGGTAGAAGCGCCGTCGTCTGCCAGAACTGAAAAGACCGGGTTCTGGTTGAAAGCCTTCTTGTTGGTACGCTTAGGACCGGTGACAACAGGCGCCATGTCTGTTGCGAGAATGGCTATCCTTTCCTTGCGCTTGATCTCTCCAAAGTTCTTCTCGTCGACCGAGTCCACGTTTTCCTGCGCCTCCACTTCAGGGGTCAAGAACTCGAACGCGGGGCACTTGATTGGCATGTTGGCTGTTACAGGGTCTTCAGGGGGTCCATATTGTCCTGGGCCAAAAGGATTGCTAAGCGCCGCCTCTTTCGAGTAGTCGCTCTCGAGGTACCACCACATCAGCCATAGGAAGGAGGTCGCCCTGCTCTTGCTACTAAGATTCGGTCGCATGACGAGGTCGAAGAAATCTCTTGGAGGAAAGAAGTGGAGCTCGGAGATTTTGGGGGCGTATTGTGACAGGACGAAGATGAGGTTGACGGGGTTGGTGCGTGGGATCGGGTTGTTCTTGATGTCTTCGATAGTGCTGGGCTGGTCAGTGTCTTCGGTGGCTCCCTTCAAGATGGACTTGAGTCTCGGCGCATCCTGGAGTTGCTTGTATGCATTCGGGTCCTGGTGTGCTTGCAGCGACGGAATCGAGTGGTAGGTTCGGAGCTGTGCTCGCATTTCGGGGAAGACTGCTACTTGTCAATGACGGCCAATTTGTGTGCTACTGGTCTGCTCACAGTTCAGGGTAGTGTTCATCCTGCCCACGTTTACAAGGAGACACACCATGGCCATGTTGATGGCGGCGGGCCGCTCGCTAAGCAGCTTCTCGCGCAATATCTTGCTGCACTTGCTGCTCTTCGCCATGGCATCGAGATAGACATCGGCAAAGGTATGGCCCCCCGAGCCGTCAGCCTTGTGGAAGACGGGTTGCGGGTCCTCAAAGACGTGCCGCAGGAAGTCGTACTGGATGTCCTTGCGCCAAAGCGGGATGCCGTCGTCCTTCTTGAGGTGCCGGATCTTGTTGCCTGAGTAGACGGAACTGACGCTGCCGTTGGCATTGCGCCGAGTCGTGGTCGTGGTCGCCGTGTAATAGGGCTTGTTGGGATCGTGCTCGGTCGCGTCCTTCGCTGCGTCCCCGTCCATGTCCACATCGTTGTCGTCGGGGTCTGGCGAGTTTGCTCGCGAGGGCGAGGGCTTCGAGTCCTCCATGGCGGGTTCGTCGGCGAGGATGTGTCGCAGGCTGTTTCTGGAGTCGGGCTCGTCGTTGCGCGGCGGAGGCGCTGACGAGGTGGTGCTCGCATCCATATGGAGCTTGCTTAGGTGGTCGCAGCGCCGTGTAAAGTTTCGGAACGCGCAAGGATTGGACGGCGTCGGAAGCTCAAGGCACGCGCATCTACCAGTATAGAATGGGCGCCATCGGAGAGACTGCTATCCTCAATGTCTACGAATGTGAACAGGACAGCTACGAGCATCACCAGACTTTGGAGGAGATGACGGAACATGACTTGTTCCGGGCCGAGTCTCAGGTCTGGACGTGACGATGCGGCAGCCCATGCTCCACCGGCTGGCAGGGGTATCCCGCACGCGACCATGTCGGGCCGCCAATTTCACATGGGACGTCACACTGCTAACGCTCACGGGTACTACCACCGCAGAATGGACTGCTGTTCTGGATGATGGAATGATTATATTTACAAGAATGTGAATGGGCTTTAACGACCTTTACGCGAAGTTTTGCAATGTGCTCTGATATATGAGATCTTACTACATCCCTGACCATGATTCTTTAGTGATATACGTTACAGTATTCAGTTACCAGACGGCATGGTCCCCGGAGAAGGCTCACTACATCACCAGGCATTGGACGCAATCAGATTCTGATTGTAAACGAGCAGCTTCATATATGCTGCCACATTGACTATTCTATCGAGCTAAAAACATCCGATTATTGTGCTTTTACGTGATTCCCTTGCCCAAGTCATAAAGAATCTCGGTGAGTAGATGCAAACCATTGTCTCCACCACAAGCAAGGCCCGAAACTGCCATTGCAGCTACCGAAATCTGGGGTATTTCCGTCGTCAACCCTGGGGCGAGGGTCCATTAGAGCCCCCCTCATCAACGCCATCTATGTGCGATGAAGTAGCGCGCTTTTTCGGTCGTCCAAAACATCCACGCCATTTGACTTTCCGCTCTGGAAAAGACGACGAAAAAGAGACGCTATCGTCGAGGGGTATGACAAGGAAAAGGGAATCGCTTTTGTCTGCAAACTAGAAGAAAATGAAACTGGAAACAAGTCGTTCGGCACCGAAAGCCGGAGAGACGAGATCTATTTGGGGGCTCCCCAAGCAGCATGCAAGCCGGGATAGCGGAGGCATAAGATGGTCGTTAAGCGTTCCTTCCAGGTAGGGTAAAGGCTTCATGCCTATGCCGTCTATGATATCGAGCTCGACCTGAGTTCGACGAGTGTGCGCCGGATATCCTGGGTATGCAGTAGAGCTCGAAAAAGAGGCAGGTCCGCAAAGAAACAGTCGCTGTCTATATGCTGGTCGGGGTATGAGAGCAAGTTCCGTACTTCCGTGTCGTTTCGCAGTCGCCGGAAATGAAACGCAGAAAACCATGGAGAACGAGTCGAAATGAAAGGGAAATGTGCCGTCGCAGGGACGACTTTGGCCTCTCGTGTTCATGAACGAAGAAGGACATCTTCGAGACCGTCATGATGTAGAGGCGTCCGTGTGGAGTTTACCACCAGGAGCTGCCGGATGGGCCGGATGGGTTGCCGTAGCCTCCGCCATAGCTGGGGCCACCGCCACCGCCACCGCCACCATAGCCTCCTCCACCACCACCTCCCATGTAGCCACCAGCTGGCTGTCCGCCGAATCCGCCTCCGTAGCCTCCAGAGGGTTGACCCCCCCAGCCGCCACCGCCGAATCCACCAGCTTGACCGCCACCGCCTCCTCCGCCGCCATAACGACGAACATCACGAGTGGCACCGCCACCACGACCTCGGCCGCCGCCACGTCCACGACCACCACCGCCGAAACCGGAGCCCTCGCGAGCAATGGATTCCAAGAATGCAGGAACCTCCTGGTTAGCCTCTTTCAACAGATCGATAAGGTCTCGGACAACACCGCGGTTGCCGCGGTTAAAAAACGCAGTGGAAATGCCAGTGTTTCCCGCACGGCCGGTACGACCGATACGGTGGACGTAGTCGTCAATGTCGGTAGGAAGGTCGTAGTTGACAACGTGTGTGACCTGCAGAGGATATTAGTAGCAAATTCGAGCGGAGGGAACGGGTATTACTTTCGTTAGGAATATCAAGTCCTGGCCATCGTCGTTAGCATTGCACAGTCCACAGAGTAGTAGATGAATACAAACGGAGAAACAAAACTCACCTCGAGCTGCGACAGCTGTAGCCACCAGGATGGGGCAACGTCCGGTTCGGAACATCTCCAGGGCCTTTTCACGCTCACGCTGGGTGCGGTCTCCGTGGATCGAGGTAGCAGGGAAACCCTGGTTGATGAGAAAGTCGGAAAGCGAATCGGCCATGCGCTTCGTCTCGACAAAAATCAAGGTAAGGCCAGCGCCAACGGTATGCAGGATGTCGAGTAGGACAGAGCGCTTGTCAACGTCCTCAACGTACTCAACTTTCTGAGTAATGTTCTCAGAAGTGGAGCCAACGCGGCCAACGGAAAGGAAGATGTACTCCTTCAAGAAATCGCGAGCAAGCATCTGGATGTCGCGCGGGAAAGTAGCAGAAAACATTAGAGTCTGGCGACCAGCGGTAGGTGGCATATCCTCGCCTTCAACGATGCGGCGAATCTGCGGCTCGAAACCCATGTCCAGCATACGATCGGCCTCGTCAAGAACAAGGTACTTGATGTTGGCAAGGGAGATACGGCCACGTTCAATCAAGTCGACCAAGCGACCCGGAGTGGCTACGAGCAGATCGCAACCGCGCTCGATCTGGCGCAGCTGAGAACCAATGTCGGCACCACCGTAGACAACACATGGTCGAACCCACGAGCGGTACGCAAACTTGCGGGCCTCGTCATAGATCTGGGATACCAGCTCACGGGTGGGAGCCAAGATCAAAGAGGTGGGGCTAGCTTTGCGCTGACGGCCATACCCATAGCCTCCTGCTTGTGCCGGCGGGGCAGCAGAAGGGCCAGTCTGGTAAGCTTGGGAAAGGATGGGGAACAAGAAACCACCCGTCTTTCCGGAGCCAGTCTGAGCGCAAGCCATGAGGTCTCGGCCGCCCATGACGATGGGGATGGAATATTTCTGAACGGGAGTGGGGACCTTGTAGCCCGCAAGCTCGATGTTGTTGAGCAGATGATCGTCGAGAGGGGGGTTCGTGAAAGTCGTGACAGGCTCGGGGACGCCCTGACCGGAGGCTTCGACGGGGATATCATCATACTTTTCGAAGTTGATACCCGTGTGTTGTTTCGAGGGATCGTTGGGAACGCCAAAGAGTTCACGCTCAACACGCGGATTGGCAGGACCAGGGATATGCCTATAAAGAAGTCAGTACAAGGTGACTAGCAATATCTAAGGCAGGGACAAGTGTAATTAGCTCCAAGACCTATCTTCCGAAAATGCGACCTGGGTATCATTTCAAGAGAGTAAGTCTTAGACACCTTGTAGTGAGGTCTTCTTACCTTCCTTCTTTCCAGCTCCCATCACCAGATCCACGTGCAGACGAACCGCCACCAGAACCTCCAGCACCTGGTTTTCCATAAGCATTGGGGTCGAACGGCTTTGCCGGAGCGACGCCCCACGAAGCTCCAGGCAAATTTGGGAAGGGATTGCTACCTCTGGGGGTAAAGTTTGGCGCGTTTGCCCAATTTCCGCCACCGCCACCGCCGCCATTCATGCGCTGCTGAGGAGGAGGAGGACCGCCATATCCACTGCCAGGGCGAGTTAGCGGCGTGGAATGCTTTGTGTGGGTAGGTACTGACCCTGCCGGGGCACCAGGAGGAGGACCCCAGGCACTGCCGTGCAGTCCGGCGGGACCGCCATTCATATCGGCACCATTCATCATAGGTGGGGGGCCGCCGTTCATAGGAGGAGGCCCCTGCGGGCGTCCACGTAGATGCGGAGGGATGTAGGCAGCACGGTCCGGAAAGTTTCCACCAGGCGCGTGCTGAGAGTCGTTCAAAGAGAGACGACCCATATCGAGTTGCTCAGCCATATTGAATGAGGGTGATATTACTGATTGACCTCGTGGTTGTGTTGGGCTAAAGACGCAGGGGAAGTCGGCAATTACGGGTAGTTATATCTCTCGAACGGACCGGCGGTGAGATGCAGAGAAAACTGCACGTCTAGGCGGTGATGCAGAGTCGTGGAATCGCAGGCAGAAACGCGAATGAAACTGCTCGTGACCGGAAGAGAAAGGAGGAGAGAGCCTCTTTTCCCCGAAACGACAGAAGAAATGAATGTGAAGACCAAAAAGAAGGACTTCACACGATGCTGTGATGAGAGCTTTTGTAGAGGGGCACACAGGGAAGGGTTTTGTGTGGTGGAGTTGTTAGAGAGAGGAAGCTGCGGGCGCGGGCGACCTTTTTCTTTTCTGTTGCTAATATTACGCTATAGCTTAATCGGGACTAGTTCCTCTCAGGGTTTGAGTCTCACCGCAATTCAAAAATTCTGCATGCAGCACGATGTCATAGGGTTGGGGCGATAATGGCAGCCCGCCGTGGACGCAGCAGTGGATTCCTCACTGTGACAACGAGGCACGGCCTATGTGTAGCTGTTCCGAGAGTGCTTAAGAGGACCTCAACTGGAGGAACATCACGGACGGGGCAGGGGCAACGGGCACAGATTGACAGCCCTGTAGGATCTGCGCTACTGTGTACCGCCCGATGAAGCGAAGCGAGTCTTGCGAACAGTTCAACAGCCATTTCTCATACATCTGTCATTCCCCATCACTAGTACTACGCCATGCTTTTTTCCTTGCTACCCGACCCATTGCTGCTACGTGATTTAACGAACAACACACAAACAGTAACGATGGCGAATAAGAAAAACAGTTTGCGGCTCATGGACAACCCCTCGGTGTCGCTGTTTGCTGAGGTCGTGATTTGGTCTAGAACACTCTCGCCACCGGGTGCTTCGACAGCGTCAGCGGGATCGGGCAGTTTCTCCACAGGAGCAGTGATGTCGAGATTATCGTCTGCTATTGCTGGCTCTGCGTGGCCGTATATATCTTTATGGGGTAGAAAGTATCAGCGCCTCAACCACAGAAGCAGATTCATGTACATGCACTAGCTCATAACTCGGCGTGGATACCTTCGTCTGGCACCTCGAGCTCGCCGCTCTTGGCAATCTTGACCGTCTTTGCAGGCTTGTCGCCGGCTCCTTTCTCGCAATTTTCAATTTTCTCCACCACGTCGTAGCCGTCAAGAACCTCGCCGAAAACAACATGACGACCATCGAGCCAGCTGGTCACAACCGTCGTAATGAAGAACTGTGAGCCATTCGTATCTTTCCCTGAGTTGGCCATGCCTATTGGGGGTCAGTCTATGCTCGGTGATTTGAAGCTCTTCCCAAGCGAGATTTGCAGACAAGCCAAGAGGCTTCGGCGGCCTACGTGCTGGCCATCCAGACGCTCTAGAGGGAGCTATGCATGGCCAGGTGCTACTGCTTAGATAGCCACTGAAAGCTTGAGGGTAGAACTTACTGAGCAGCCCCTTGCGGGTATGCTTGAGCTTGAAGTTCTCGTCTGGAAACTTCTGGCCGTAGATCGACTTGCCGCCAGTGCCATCGCCGTTCGTGAAGTCTCCTCCTTGAATCATGAAGTTCTTGATGACACGGTGGAAGGCTGATCCCTCATATCCGAAGCCCTTCTCGCCGGTGGCCAGAGCACTGAGTTCAGGTAAGCTGCCATGTCAATTGTACGAGTCGAGGCGCGTACCGGAAGTTCTCCGCGGTCTATAAAATCGTTAGCCAGTGTAGCAGTGTGGACAATGGATGGGTATAGCTGGTGTAGACAGTGGAGGGGTATGGATGCACGAACCTTGGGCACCGTCTTTCCATAGAGACCGATCACAATGCGGCCAATCTCCTCATCACCATGCGTGATGTCGAAGTAGACCTTGTTGGTGATCTTCGGCCCCTTGGACGCCTGCGCGGTCTGGGAGAAGAAAACAAAGGTAACAGACAGGATCAGAAGCACCGAGATAACGAGTCTCTGTAAGGAAGCCATGGCGGGCAAAGTTGAGAAACGTGTCAATTGGGCGGGCAGTGGTGTGTTTATAAGGTGGGACGGAGGGGTCCTTGCGGAGGACTCGAGCGGTGATGAAACGTGTTTGGAATGGGGGCTCGGCTGTGCGGCGAAACGCTTCTCCGACCGCGGCCGATTCTGACGCGAATCTTGGAGCTCTTTAGGATTGGGCCGTGAGAGTCGAGCAACGCAGCGGAAGCGGATTGACTGCGAGCCACGATGGTATGGAAGTCATTGTAAGACGCTGAATTTGGTTCTGACAAATTTTCAGGTGTTCATCTTCGGGTTCAACTTCACGGACGCAACCCTCGTCAAAGTACGCAAACCATCCTATTCTCAATTGCGATCATTACTCGATGAGACCTCAAGAAATCGAATTAGCTGACATGCAGCACTTCAGCGCTCCCTCGAGACGTTCTATGGCATCGGTCCAAAAGTCTCGCGTAGCATTATGGCTCGCTATCATATCCACCCCTACGCCAAAGTCGGAACTCTCAAGAACGCAACAGTAATGGATCTCACGGCCGAGCTATCGAGTATGAAGATAGAGAATGACCTAAGAAGAGAGGTGCAAGAAAACATACGAAGATTGAGAGACATGGGGTCATACAGAGGAAGACGGCATGCAATGGGTCTGCCAGTGAGAGGTCAAAATACGAGATCACAGGTGAGTGTGGACAACATGACCATGCAGCGTGGAGTGCTGATAAGGACAGATCACAACTGCGAGAAGACTGAACAAGATCGAGCGAGGTGGATCGGGCAGGGTGCAGATGTAAATGATGAAATCATAGTCTGGTGTAGTATATTGTACAAGAAGGTGAAGGCATGGGAAGGCGTCAACGCATTCATGGAAGAGCGACCAAGTTTAGTAAGGAGCATTTCCATTGAACTCAAGCTCGATCTCGTCGAGAGCAAAGTTCCACACCGCTGCATCGGATTCCGCAACTCGTGATGACTACAAGTGTTCACTGAAACCAACGGCAACGAGCTTTAGCGATGGCACCCGTGATAACTGATGTGTTACGTACGGATCTCTCTCAGTCAGGCTAGTGTTGATTCCACCTCTCATTTGTATAAATGTAACGTCTGTCGAGTCTAGTTCAAAGACGTTGAACACCTGCTACAAACAATATACGAAGGAGCTGGGTTTAGTGAGGAACATTTTTGCGCCTTCGTCTAGCGTTGTTATATACCGCGTGGGTTTTTTATAGGGTGTAACGAAGCCCGATGGAGCATTTTAGAGGCGGACTGCATGTGGGTGTCGAAGATTCCTCACTGAAAAATAGCGCCTTCGTAGCGTGCTCGAGCTGAAGCAAAGCATGACCACGCTTTTTGTAATTTCACGAACTCAAATGCTCTTTCTTCTCACGGCGAAGATAACAGTCTAGAACCAGAACAAGACCTCTGACAGACTGTGACTGATACTTCACGCCTGATGGTAGCCTCACGTAACGCATGGCATACGGTCTATTGCTCTGTAATCTCCGAACATATAATTGTATTATGTCATTCAAGTATTATACGTAGATCTTCTGTAGTAGATGCCTCGCCCCCGAAGTAGCATCTGCAGCATTTCTGCAAGTAGCAAACCGGGTCGAGATAAGTTGGCACATGCTCAGAGACCTATCCATGGATGCCACACAGCATAAGCCATGTGTCACCCCCAATTCTGCCCAACCTGTAAAACATAACCAATGAACATACGGGACCTAAAATAGACATCGAGGAGATGTGTTTTATGTCGTTAAGATGTAGTCGGAAGTGTTGAGGAACTGATATACCACGCCTAGGTTAGAGCAAAGCTTAGTGCGCGTGAGAGCCTCAGATGGAAGTGACTTGGGCAATTTGTGCATGACGTGGAAGGCCGAGACGTTATATGGTCAATGTCGTATTGTGGTACGATACTACTATGAGTGATTGATCAGCCTTTCACTTTTCAGTGGTCTTTAGATCAGTGATGTGACGCGTGGCTCGCGAGCTAATAAGGATAATTATATTGCGGAGCGAGTACATTCTTACGTCAAGGACATGATACACATGATATACCCGAAGGTACTGCGTACCTAGGTAGGTGAAAAGCATGGTTGGGAACTGTTGTTGCAAGAGTATGGTGCTTAGCTCATGGTCGCTTGCTCCTTCCTATCGTCTATCACTAGGAATGTTTCCACATCCCTGATTCAGCTATCACACACCCTTTGACGGCTGCAGGCGAGATGCGAGCGCGAGCCAAGTGGGAAACATCTTTCAATGCGAGACTAGGAAAACGTTGGCACACGGCTGTGGCGGTAGTGTTCCTGTTAAGATCTTCGCGAAGCGCAATATCGACCGTCCAGATTAGTCCCCACAATAGTTTCGGAACTGTTCAGATGCTAGCGAAGCCGCACTCAAGGATCACGAATTTCCGATGAGAATCCATCGCGGTGGCTTGAGTTGAATCGATTGTAAGGCTGCAAAGCCGTGCGGTGATCAGGGCTTGTCCGACGCCTGTCTTCCCCATGTAGTAGTTCGAAACCATGTCCCTGCTGCAGCTGTTAGTGGACTATGGGAAAACAACCGGAGCGCATTGTATCCTGCTGGGCATAGTTTGTGCTTTGGAATGTGTACGGGTATTTGGAAAAGTTGAAGCGACGTCTGAGAAAGATAAAGGGAACCATGAACAATGCTGTGCCTGATACCCCATACTGGGGCATCATTGGCCTACTGGAACGTTTAGAACTTGTTTGCCCAAGTCCATATCGGGTCGGGGAAATCGACCGCACTAGAGCCATGAACCTGCAGTAGTTTGTCTGGCCAAGTTTTGGGAGTGACGACTCCAGCAGCATCACAGGCCGGGTGAATGCAGTAACGCCAATGAAGCGATGGGAAATGAGAAAAGGGCAGCCATCCTTCTGATATGGATGCTGGTGGTCACGGCGGGTCATTAGAGATACGCACGGGATCCCAAGAGTCATGTCGGCGTGAAGCTAGTAGACTCGTTGTCTCGTCGTGCTACCTTATTTCCACACGCAAAGAGTTGAAGTGATACAAGAAACAATCCCGCTAACAATCTGCCCCTGATGGAGCAGTCGCTAGTGAGCGAATACCGCAGGTGGTGATGCCTGGCATTTCGAGTGCAGATCCGGCTATGCACCGACTTGAGGGACGCTCGTGGGCCGTCGACCGTTGGAGCTAGTGGGGAGCGGATGGGCGGCTACCTGCGTCTCTGAGGAGGAGAGGGTTTCAAAAGCAGTGCTCGAACAAGAGCAGGAGGCGTAGGGGAGTTATAGGGATAAAGGGTCCCGCGAACGCAGCGCAGAATCGTACGATTTCTTGCGCAGATGTTTCCAAGCGCCATGTCATATCAGCCTACTGTCGCAGCGCTGTCTTTTGTGTGGTTGCACGGGTCGTCTCCAAAACCCAAAATGTCGTGGCACCCGTAACGCCCGCACAGTCCGCTCGTTCGAGAGGGCTGGCTTACGGCATGGTAAGATACGGCGCTCTGGGCAGCTAACCTTGCACACCCCAAGGTTGGAGTCTTGAAGGGCAGGTTGTCCGGGCCTGGTGATCAGCTGGTCTGCCAATTGATGGGCGCCATTCACGGCGCTCGACAAACTACAAAGCGAGCACCCACGAGATAACTGCACGGCCGGCCAATCAGCGCACCGTCCTGGCCAAGATGGGCAGCCCGCGTGAAGCGCTACTCCCGTGAGGGTGTCTTATACACGTAGAGACACGCCGCTGGTAGTCAGAGTGCTGTGGTCATAGTATGGCACCCTGCCAGTGGAGGCTCCATTGAGGGCAAACGCGCTCGCTGTGCGTGAGACAGGCGGTGAGCTGGCCGCTGGTGGTGGTGGTGTTTCAGCATTGTGTGCGTGGTGCCTCTAAGCTGCCGCTGCTTTCGCGTGGTGCTTGACAAAGCCGGCGCGCAATGACTCTCGGCTCGTGCAGAGCGGACGCAGACGCAGGTACTCACCTGCTGTCGCTGCAAAGGGAAAGGCCGTGGAGCGGCCAATTTACTTTCCTTGCCCATCCGGCACATCCTCATACAAACCTTGCTCGCCCTGGGCGCCTAGTCGACGAGTGAGAGCGCGACGCCTGCCACGGTTCGAGCGCACGCAGCCCTCACCTCGTCCCGCCGTCTTGTCCGCGCGACTTCTTTCCATGGCGGCCGGCGCTGGGGTCGCCTTTTTCCTCGCGTCTTGAGTTTGCTGACGGTCCCAAACTCCTCGCACGGGGTGTCATGCATGTCAACTCACGCCTTGGAGCGAATATTACGAAACAAGCCTAATCCCCACCCACACAGTGCAGAGGGGCCCCAATTCGGGAGGCATCCTGGTCCACTGCTAGGCTGCTTTAAGCAGCACCCAACCGAGCCATGCTTCAGCGAGGTGGTCCATCGGGGGACAGCAGCAGCAGCGCTCTCTCAACACCAACGCCTACCTCTGCCCCTGCCTCCGCTGCCTCCGCGACCGACGGCTGGAGTTCTCGACCGCTGCGCGAGTCTGAGCCGCCGCGACACCTTCCGCCCTCGCCGATTGACCCCTCAGGGCGAAACCGCAGGAAGCCCATACCGAGTCCGCTCCAGCAGTCGAGCCTCAACTTCGCGGCCCAGAGCAGCAGCAGCGACGGCGCAGGACGGTCGCCGCGCTCGCCTCCCCATTCCTCACCCTCCCACTACTACCACGAGGGGCCACGTTCCCCCAGGGAGAAACTTGATGCTCTGCTAGCAGAAGAGGACGCCTCCAGCACGCCCACGCCCACGTCTACATCCATCCTCCAGCGGAGCCCCCCTTCGCCGCCGTCCACTGCGAGCAGGCCCGGCACACAGGCCCCCAAGCTCTCCTCGTACGCCCAGCTGCGCAACGTGTCTGCTCCCGTCTTCTCGTCAGCTGGCATTTCCCCTCCGTCTTCGCCGGTGACCATGCCACCGCCCTCGCGACCGAGCCAACGACCAGAGACCCGTCCGGCGGCGCCGCGAAACCCTTCGATAGACTCGCAGGTGTCGTCCCTGTCCTCGAATTCACAGTCGTACAAATCCAATCCAGGTCACCAGTACAAACCCAGCCACGATGGGGCACCCGCACACCCCCCAGACACGGCAAGTCTAGTGGCCTCGGCGGGCTCGCCAGAGGCCGCGTTGCTTGCGCTGTGGAAGGAGAAGCAGAGTGCTTCTAATCACAATGCTCAGCTCTGGCGGCTCGTGGAGAAGCAGCGAGCCATGATCATTGGGCTGAACAAAGATCTGGAGCGGTCTCTAAAAGACAAGGATCGATATCGCAAGAAGCTGAAAGATTACATCAACCAGGTGCCGCCCGTGCCAGGGGCACCGCAGAGGTCTGACACCTTTGACTCTGTTGTGGAACGCGAGGACAGCCCCTCACCAGCGCTGAGCGAGAAACCGGAAGAGACGGCCAAGGTTCCACCAGCTGCTAGATCGGTCGAGCCGAAGACGTCGCCGCTGACACACGGCAATTCTGTGGGACAGATGTTCCCCGAGTCTTTGTTGGCACAATCACCAGCCCATTCCTCGGACGCGCACACTGCGTCGAATCCCTCGTCTACGCTGAATTCCCCTACCGATTATTCAGTGCAGCCCCTGCACATCAATCACAAGGGCCTAGGTCTCAACGCGATCGTGAACGAGAATGTGCCCCTTGTTGCATCGGCAACAGCAACAGCACCCGCTCCCACGACCCCTCCTAGAAAGAACGGCGACACGTCGTCTGAGGGGAACCTACAAGCACCGTCGCTCTCTCTCACGCAAGCGACGCCTATACTTGGTGGCGATGGTTTTGATGCGCCTCCGCCAAAGCCTGCCCATCCCTTACGGAAAGCACCACCAGCTCCACTGAACTTGTCGAAACCTGGAAAACCCAGCGCACACCTCCACCAGGTGGCTCCAGATGAGCAGTCCGACGACGACTATGATGACACACTAGAGGTCGACGAGATCCCGATCGTCGACAGAGGTCGTAGGAAGACTCGCGAAGAAGATGACCGCGTGCGAGAGGCCATGATGATGAGAGAAGAGGAGGCCCGCAGCAGATCTAAGAAGAAGAAGAGCGAGAGTAAGAGCAAGGGAGACGGTAATGAGGATGAGACTGAGAATGACCCACCAAAGTCTGCGATTAGTTCCATCTCCCCACGCACCTTCAGCCCAACACAGTCCGGATTGCCACTCTCTCCTCGGCTCCCACCTGCCAGCTCCCTCAACGCTCTGCTTAGCCCAACCAATTCCGACAGCTCTATGATGGCAAACAGGAGCATTGCATCCCCACCACTCATGAGCCCCGGCCTGCCTATGAGTCCGCGCCCCGGAGACAGACCTCTTGGATCGCCGGTGCCAAGAAACCCGAAACAATCCATAGCCTCGCCTCCCATGTCTCCAAGATCTGGTCTCAATGGTCTGCCCCAGCCAAGTGCGCGGCCTCCTCGTCAACCGATACCTCTGCCACCTAACACGCCTCAATCATACATGTCTCCCCAGGTATCCCGATCAGAAGCACCGTCTCAGCCAAAACAGCAAAACCCAGGCTCGGACCTTCTGAGGCCGCCCAATGCTCACCCCAGTCCGGATACGGACTCCGGAATATCCGCCGATTCGTCACAGGAAGAGCACGTATACCGAGGACTCGTCTCAGATCAGTATCCAGGACTGTTGCTTCCCCCGAATGCAATACCCTCTATCGATGTCAAGGTCTTTTCTTCACGTTTGCGACCCTCGCGTTTGAGCTTCATGGCCCCGAAACCCCAAGAGGAAGATCCAGTCTTCATTCTTGCAATATATGCGCGGTCGAATGGGAAGCAGCTCTGGCGTCTTGAAAAGACAATCATGGCATTGCCAGCACTGGATGCGCATTTAAAATCCTTGTGCGAGTTTCCTGGAAAACTTCCGGATCGTTCACTGTTCAGCGGTCATGCTCCAGCCAAAATGGATGCAAGGAGAGCAGCGCTGAACCACTACTTCGATATCATGCTGGAGACGCCAATGTCCGAAAAAGCTGCCATGGTAGTTTGCGAATTTTTTTCTACGGATGTGATTGGCGCACAGAAAGACGATGCGCTGGTTCCTGAACCTGTCACAGCGCCCGCTACATCTGGTAACAAAACAAGACAGCAAAAGGAAGGTTACCTGACAAAACGTGGCAAGAATTTCGGTGGATGGAAAGCGAGATACTTTGTGCTGGATGGTCCAGAATTCAGATATTACGAAATGGCTGGGGGTGCTCATTTAGGAACCATCAAACTGCTAAGCGCTCAGATTGGGAAACAGTCTCAGCAACAGACCAACCAATCGCCTCAGCGACGCGACGACTCGGAAGATAACCAATACCGCCACGCTTTCCTAATTCTGGAACCCAAAAGAAAAGACTCGTCGAGCCTAGTACGCCACGTACTTTGTGCGGAGAGCGATGAAGAGCGAGATGCCTGGGTTGATGCATTGCTTCAACATGTAGACTGGCACGAGGAGACTTCGCCGACTGAAGCTCCACCCAGTGCAGCGCGTGGGGCACCACCAGCCAAAAGCAACGGACATGGTGGTAACGGTTCCAGAAGGAGGGACAGCCCACCCGAAGGGGAGCAACGTGACAGAGTGCAGGGTTTGAGCTACGACGATACCATTGCGGCTGAGGCACCAATACGTGGTCCCACCCATCGTGAAGCCAGGGAGGCTCATACACACTCTCCCAAAAACTCATCGTTCTCTTCTGAAAACGTCCATCACCCTTCCATATCTGGTCCGACCAATGCAATGCCCATTCAGAACGCCGAGAGTTGGGGCAACAAATCATTAGCTGCGCCGACCGCTATCAAGAACAAGAAGCGTAGCATTTTCGGGTTTGGGGGGCGCCCTTCGTCTGACTTCGTTGGTAACCAACCCATAGCCCAGCAACAGCAGCAGCAGCAGTCCGCTCTTAGTCAGTCTTACCAGCCGGCTCGCAATATCTTTGGTACTCCATTGCAAGAGGCAGTAGAGTTCTCGCAACCCATCGGTGTCAAGGCGCAGCTTCCGGCTGTTGTGTACCGAAGTTTAGAGTATCTGAAGGCGAAGAAAGCGTCTCAAGAAGAAGGCATCTTCAGACTGAGCGGATCTAATATAGTCATCAAGGGCCTTCGTGATCGCTTCAACAACGAAGGGGACGTCAAGCTGTTAGGCGGCGAATACTACGACGTCCATGCTGTAGCTTCGCTCCTGAAACTGTATCTCCGAGAGCTTCCCGCCTCCATACTCACGCGAGAGCTGCACCTTGACTTTCTCAAAGTTCTAGGTAAGCTTTCATATCCACTTTCGTAGATGGCGCTAACAAGAACCTTAGACATGGATGAACGGTCGAAGAAGATTCAGACTTTCAACGTTTTGGTCCACAGGCTACCAAGGGTAAATTTCGAGCTTCTGCGAGCCATGTCTTCATTTTTGATCGAAATAATCGACAATTCGGCCATGAATAAGATGACGGTCCGGAACGTGGGCATCGTTTTTGCCCCTACCCTGAACATTCCAGCACCATTAATTTCGATGTTCTTGACAGATTTCGTGGACATTTTCGGCACCCCTCTTGATGAAGCAGTTTCGCCGATCCACGAAATTCAAGTCGACTCTCCACCTTTGGGAGACGACGCAATCAGGTCGCCCCGCCGACAAATGTTTTCTGATATACCTACACCGGCGTACAATGAAACTACCTTCCAACAACCGCTAGAGCCACCCTCCAGTTTCCCCATTGGTCACAGTACACCTCACCTACAGCCACCGCCACCAAATCTTCAACCTCAACCTCAGTATGCAGGCTACGATACGGGCTTCATCCCTCTACGACCGAGTTATGAAGCACCTTCGTACGAACAACAATATCAACCTGAGGGTTACGGTAGCCTAAATGGCGCCGTACAAGGCGGCAACTCGAAGGAAGCTCGCCAAAGACGACGAGAAAGTGGCATGCTCTTAATGAACATGGGGATGCAAATGGGCGGAGGGCAAAGAAAGGGATCCAACCCAAGAATCGGACACGATATTCGACGAGACGATGCCCGCATCGTACGCGAAGAGTCCATGTTTGATTGAAGCGACGCCATCTACAAGAGACAAAAGTTCGACGACTGAGCTATATCGCTATTTTACCACGAGGTGCGGTCGGTTGGGCAAGTACCACAAGTCGACCGCTTTACTATCTCAATAATTTTTTATCCCTAATTTGTACGACACCCCAGGACTGGATCTCGAGGGGTTTTCAGATCTCGCTGTACAGAGTAACACTCGACACTCTGCTTCCGCACGTCACGGCGCTACGCGACTCTCATACAATGGCGTTTCTGGGCGAGGGCTGCTTCGGCATGGAGTAAGGACAACTTGCTTGGGGGCTTGAGTTTTCTTTTCGTGTCGGCATACCCGCTCGCACCTTGCTTAGCAAGGTGTTCTGAGCATTTGGTTAGCTTCTTTTGCAAGCATGCACTCGTTGAGATATCCCCTGTTATTTATTCATGACATTTTGAGTAAGGAATTAGGAATGACTAGGGTATTGCTACGCGGAAGCGTGATTTGGATTCATGATAGGATGTTTGAGAATGCGATGGAGTGTATGGTTCTGTCAATCGTTAGCGGATTGAGGAAATATGACTGAATTTATACCCGATTCTACAATTGTATGTTGATTCTGCTTGGATTACGCTTTACTCGGTGGGCGGAATGTCGAAGACTATCTGTCATCGGAAGAATGATTTTCCAGCCTTCTCCTTTCCACTTGCATATGCCGTCTCAACGTCGTTGACGATCCCGAACCCCTTCATTGTACATATCCTAGCGCCAGAGAGCTGCACCTGTAACAGCGCCCTGCATCTGTAACACGACGTTGGTCCAACCCTTCTCGCTATATTCTCGGCCGACCCAGACGTCTCGCAATCATTTCTCCGCCCCCAGGACCACGGCTGGGACATTCACATGCATCGCCGAAGCCTTGAGATCCCTCAGCTGCCCATGACTATCCCTCATTTACCATTCATCGCTGTTATCGGTCTCGCTTGATCTTGACGCCGCAGATCTAACCCTCAGCCTTTTCGTATCCGATCATCTCCACACAGTTTATAGCGAACGCCCAGGGCGCACGTTTCTAACTCTAACTGAACGCCCGCACTAAGCAGCTGAAAAGCCTCCATTTGCGATCTGCAATCACGCGCTTTGGCTATTGGCAGGGTGTGCCTCGTGGCTCGCAATGTTCCCAAGATTCGGTCTGGCTAGGCTTTGGGCCAGAGATTGTGGTATGGAAAAGGTTCCGGTGAACGAGAATGCGAGATGAAAGAGCGGCAAAGCACGGGTAGTATTTTTGGACCGTTTGCGGTGGTGCGTGAGGGGGTGTTGAGGGGGTGCGAGTCTTGGTATTAAAGGTGGCCGTTTTTTCTTTGTTCCTGGTATGTGTGGTGGTACGAAAGTTCTTCTTCTTTTTTGTCGCTCCTTCTGAAAACTTCTGAAGCATCGCAAGCGCGACGGCGTCCTCTCCTTTTGTCTTGAAGAACCACATCTGAGCGATCGACTTGACTTTGCTCTGTCCATCCCGTCTATCCGTTCATTACTCCCACATCCACATCTTCCCACTTCCATCTCAAGCTATACACCATGTCCGGCGGTGTCATCGATAAGAACGAGTTGAACGGCTGGGTGCAGAGGTTCAACACGGCTGTCAACACCAAGGCATGGAGTAACGCGTCGCCTGCTGATGCGAAGCCCTGGAGCTCCGGTCTCTTTGGATGCTTCTCGCCTCCTGACCTCTGTATGTACCACTTGGACTGAAAATACATGTAGCATAGCTAGAACCAGATGCTGATATTGTGGAACAGGCCTGTTGACATGCTGTCTGCCCTGCGTAACATTCGGCAAGACGCACCATCGTCTCCGCAAGAATGGCGATATGCAGGGCTATGAACCGATTAATACCTCTGTATGTCCCCCTTTCCCCTCTCTTTCCTCCCTTCTCAAACCAAACGCAATCCTAACACCTCGGTAGTGCATCGCCTTCTACCTCTCCTCCTGCTTCGGCGCCAGCTTCATCATGCAAGCCCTGCAGCTCCAAGACATCCGCGAGCAGCACCACCTCGAGGGTTCCTGCGTCAAGGACCTTTTGTTGAGCTGCTGCTGTCTCTGCTGCTCGCTTGTGCAGGCGGAGAAGGAGACCAAGATCCTGCAGAACGAGAAGCCGAATGTGGTTAGCCAGCAGTATGGTGGCGCGTCGGAGCAGATGGTTATGGGTGGTGCTCAGCAGGCGCCGATTGGTGGTCATGTGCAGTAGATGGGTCGGCATACTGTTGTGGGGAGATTCTGGATGAGGTGGGGTGGGAGGATGGACGAGAAGAAGGGGAAGGTGGGAGATGCTTTCGGTTTTGGTGGGAGACTTGGAGTCGGGTTGTGTCTAGAGTGCTGGTGGTTTCGATACCCTAATTTATCCTGTTCTTGCTATTCACAATAGGTTTTCCGAGGCCGTACCTTAGGATGCTGAGTCTTTACTTACTCCCAATCCTCCACGTGCCTATTGCTACGCTGGACCGACAATCTATTCTTTGTGCCGGGTGAAGAGTTCGGCGAACCTCGATCGAGGCAGATTCACCGTGCCCATCTATTGGAAATTCTGAGATCGGTCTGACGGCTCTCACTGAGAGGCTATGCCATGTTGTTACGAGGCGCTGGTCTCTATTATCGAGTAGTGTTCGTAGAGCTCGCATCAGCACCGTAAAGCGTCCTTTGGGGCACACTATGGAGTATAACGAAGGCCAACAGAGCCCTTTGGACCTGTCTTGTTCTGGAGACCATGTCCTCACTGCATGGGCGATGGTGATGTTGCATACGATTTACATTGTGACTGGGAGGAGTTGTGGAAGTTACGCCGAAGTACAGTTGAGAGTTGAGTATTTTTCCACGAAGCTTAGCTATCTATCGCGAATATTTTGGAGTAGCATAACGTGCTATCAAGTCTCCATCTCACTGCCACTGTCACTCTCCTCCTCATCGTCATCATCGTCATCATCTTCTATCTCCTCCTCATCTTCCTCGCCTTCAAGACCATACCCATCCTGGAATTCCACGAGCGGCTTGACTTGGATCTTGAATCCCGCCTTCTCAAAATTCTTCTTCATATCCTGTAGAATTGTTAGTTCCATGCTACCAGAAGAACTCATCTTGTGTCAAAAGAGCGACTCACATCAACCAGGTTCCCACCACAAGTAATCACCAGATCCGTCTTCTCCGGCTCAAAGACACCCGCGACAACATCCTTCAGGATCTTCTTGACGTCGTCTTCCGTCACCTTCCTCACCTCTCCTAGAATCCAATCCGAGTAATTCTTCTCCAGACCCCTGACGACAAGATCCACGAAGCCGCCCTTCGCCGCATCCACGATCGTTGCCCTCTCATCTACAAACTCTCTCACAATGCTGCTTATCGCGCCCTCCAGTGCCATTTTCTCGAATCGCGTCTTCCCACTGGCGTACCCTTCGACGACAGTCTTGGCCTTTTCGAAAGCAGAGAAGGCATTGGGCGACTTGTAGATTCGGAACTTGAGGAGTCCTGTCTCGAGATCGCGGAAGAAGTTCGTGCCGTATGCGAGTCCGGTTCCGCGAATATTCTGCCACATGGGGCCTTCGACGGCGTCTAGATAGGCAAGCGCGACCATGAGAGGCGGGAGCAGAGGCGATGTGTACGAATCTGGACCTTTGGAGGTAAGCACCGCGAATGAGGAGTCGATGGGCATGGGAATGATGTAGGACACGCCCCCAGGTTTCCGTCCAATGTCAGATAGCACCGCTTTCCGTGAGTCGATTGGTTTGATGCTGGGTGATGGGCCTGGCTTGACCGCGTCAGTCAGGTGCTTAAAAGTCGAAACGGGGTTGGAGAGTTTAGTAAAATCTGCAATCATAAGGACGCGGAAGTTGGAGAATGTGAGAAGATGCTTTCGAAGGGATTCGAGCTTCTGGATGACTTGGTCTGGATCTGTCTTCAGAAGCTTGAGGATGCGTTTGAGATATGTGCCTTTGACTAGCGTGTTGGTTGCGCGAACGGCGGACGCGGCATCGTAGTGAATCATGCGATCGACCGAAAATGCCATACTGTTGCCGTCCCGCTTCTCGTCAGGCACATCGGCAAGCATGCGTTTCACTGTAGCGATCAGTCTTGTGGTATCGAATACTGAGTCCACGAGCAGAGTCGCGAGCCATTTGACACAAGTCTCGAACTTTTGAGCCTCCGCAGCAAAGTGGACGAATATCATTTCGGAGTTTCCGATATCAGTACCACGGTCGAGGCTATATTCGATTGTTTCTTTTTCGAGCGCAGTGATGACGTCCTCGAATTCTATGCGTTCGCCGTGCTTTGAGATGGGAGTAGAGAAGAAGTTGCTGAGGTACACCCCCAAAAGCGGCTTTAGCTCTGTCGGAACAGAGGCTGTGCCTAGAGCGACGCCGAAATGGACGAAAGATGTGGGGATATGCTCAAAGTGAATGAACAGAGGTGAACCGTCCTCGTCTTTGTCGATGACCTTCTGGATGCTATTGTCGGGTACTCCCAACTTTTTGGCCAGACCAGATCGTGCGGTGGTAGTATCAAAGAAGTGGATCGACTCTGTGCCCGGGACCTTTAGTTTCGCGAGTATTTCCTCGGGTATGGGCTTGTCATTCTCCGCTTTGGCATCCTCCAGTTTTTGGGCGAGCTTCTTGAGACCGTCTTCTCCTAGCTTTTCCTGTTGTGCCTTGATGCGAGCTGCTTCCTCGGCCTTGATCTTTTCAGAGAGCTTGATGGAAGGCTTTCCGAGGATGGAGACGTGGTGGGCATCCGTGATCCATTTGTTCGTAAAAGATTTCCAGTCCTGCTCCGTCCACTGCTCCAACTCATCAAATACGCTCAGCGACGCCAAAGAGTCGAACAGCTGCGATCCATCACGGTTGCCGAAGATGTGATCCTTGATGATGGGATCTTTGTACCCGTCATTTTCGACTTCCGATGTAAACTGCACCTGGCGCTTGAACCGACGAAGGCAATCCTTCATGTAGTTCATATCTAGTGGTCGAGACATGTGGTCCTTGAGTATCTCGAAAAACCGCTTTTCCACATCAGCTAGTTTTTCGGTGGCGACACTAGTCAAAGTGAACCATATGATCATATCGTAGTGTCCTTTGACCCAAAAATAGACCATACTGGTAAGATGCTCTTTTTCCACTAGGGCATTGACCAACACTGACACAGATGATCCGGCTAGATATGTCAATGCTGTGTTGAGAGCAGTCTCCGCTCTATCGTCTGTAGTCTCTGGGCCGAGGAAAGCGATCTGAACTTCACCGGTGGATTCGTCTTCCTCGGGAAACTCGACAGTGTCGACAACAGTCTTGCTTAGAGGCGGAGTACGTTTTGACTCAACCCATGGTCGCTTGAAAGGTGCATCATATGTAGGGACTCGGTCAATGATACCGTCCTCAAAGTTATCAAGAATGTCAAGTAGATTCGAATGATCCACCTCCCCAATCAGGACAAGACGAACGTTCTTGGGCTGGTACATGTCTTTGTGGAACTGACGTATACGATCCGCCGTGAGAACGCGTAAAGCTGGTGTCATGCCTCCAGTCTCGTATCGGAACCCATCACCTTCTGGATAGAGCAGACGGCGCATATGGAGATCCATGAGATCACCTTGCAGATTCTCTCGTCCCTGCATTTCCGCGTACACCACACTAGAACCGTCAGTTGTAGTGGACTTCTTGATTTTTGAAAACTTACCCAGCATCATGGCCGCTGCCATCTATGTGGTGCACTTCTGTATAGCATCCATCATTCGTCAGGGTGGGCACGATCACATGATCCAGGTAAATTGGTACTGTTTGGAGGTCAGGTGTATGGTCGAAGATAAGAAGACAAGAGACGTACATATCTGTGCAAAGCCTTCCCAACCAGCCGTAGACAGTGAGTAAACCGTCTCAGAAATATCGGTCCAGGCATTGGTGTCCGAGTAAGCCCGAGTAGCAATTTTATCTAACACGCCCTTGTAGGGGTATTGCCGGGAGCCCTAGTCGGATTAGTCCACGTCGTCGTTATGGGACAAAGGTGCTTACCATGAAACATAGATGTTCGAGAGTGTGCGCTGCACATGGTCAGAACAACTCGTAATGCACAGCTCCCTGACTTACGAGCGCCAGAATCGTCGTGAATCTCTGTCGCTACGGCAAAGTATCCATGCAACTACATCTTTTTAGCGTAATTCCCAGGAGATTGAGCAACAAATCACCTTTGGACCTTTCCGATCTACCACAGCAACTCGCATTCCAGTTCGTTGTGATTCATATTGAGTGACTTCAGCTTCTGTGTAGTCGGCCTTGAAGTTCTGGATCTTCTTGAAATGGGATTCATGTTCAATGGAGCCCATCCTGTCGCACTGCAATGACTGCTCGAGCGTCTTCGAAACCAACGTCTGATAAATCGAAGAGGCAGCGAAATCACAGGTTTTATCTCTAGTCGGGATTTTCTTGACCAAACCGCGGTGCGACCAATTGTCTTTGTCTATCGCACCATCCACACTATGATTGTTCTTCGTTAGTTGCCGTTCCTGAGAATGGGTCAGGGACAATGCAGGTCGTGCTCTAAGCGATGGCATATACGGGCTTAGCGCTACTTCTAAGGAATGTGTTTGCATTGCCAGTTTGAAGAGCAGTCAAAAACAGGAAGATGATTGGAAGGAGCTGACCTATTAATGACTCCAAACCCTAAGAATAGTAGACTCCTGACCAGAAGTCTGAGAATGGTGTAAGCTATAGAAAGCGTTGCCAACTAGAGGTACAGTAAGTGCACGTCTTCCTCAGGGTAGCGGTTGGGGCGTAGGCCTACCGCTTTCTGGTCTCCCTTGGCAAAGCAGTGTAAGATGGAGAAATCGGCCGAACAGCTTGGATGCGAAGAAGCTGGCCTGTCACTTTTTGGGGTACGGCGGGGTAGTCTGGAGATGCGAGAGCGGGCTCAGCGGGGTGGTGAATTGCGCTCGGCAGGGCTGCCACCGCGCTAGCAGTCAGATGCCTGGCCTGCAGTGACATTTTCAGTCGTCATTGGGCGACTTTTGGCCAGCGCAACACAACACAGAAACAAACAGATACAATTCCGCGGGTTGCGCTTGCTCCGCTATGCATGCAAACCCCCAGCTTTAATGTCGTCTCAAGTGCCTGATCAGTCGCTAGGAGACGCAATCCTCCAATCCGTCGAGCACGGCACCTTTCCACAATCCGAACATGTGGTCTCAGCACCCGTGTCGTCGTCGGCCCTGCCCAAGCTGCTAGAAATCGTGGGCCAAGCACGCGAAGACACCAAGGTACATTCGCCAACCCTCTGTATCTGCGCAAGCTGACATTGGATGGCAGAACGAAGTCCGGAAATCATCCCAGGAAGCAGGCCCGGACGTGGACGGCTGGATCTCGCAAGCTCGAAAGCTCCAGAACGACCTCAAACGCTCCCAAGCGACAGCGCACGAGATCGTACAGCAAGCCGAGGCAGGCAAGGAAACCACTTCTCGCGTGCAGGATGCCGCAGCAAAGGTTAGCTTTCTCTACTCGGAGATTGCCTACAACGAGGACCTCGTCAAGGTCGTTGAACAATTACGCGATATCAGGACGCTGGTGGAGGCTGTCCAGGATGCCGCCGTACAGGGGAACGTAATGCACGCCTTGGAACGGTTGGAAGATGCAAATGCAGCTTTCAAGCAGCTTGGCACATTTGAGCACACTCGAGCGGTGGGCGTGCTGAAGGCCCGCGCTGGCCAACTGAGAGCGGACATTGTAGAAAACGTGGCCGAGTCATGGAGTGGTCTCATCGTAGTCGACTCCGACGAGCGTTGCATCATACTCAAGGAAGAAGTCGGGAGTATGTCGAGTTCATATACCTCACCGGCCCTACTAACAATTCCCCAGAAGATGGCGCCACGCAAATCCAAGGCATTGTCGATGCTTTCAAACAGCTTGACCTTCTCAACGATTACATTTCTCGCCTCAGCCGAGACTTTGACAACATAATACTCACTCCACGGCTCGTTCGCGGCCCCGACCATCTTGTGGCTGGACTAAACGTCGACGGAGACATGATCCAAAGCAAAGGCTACACAGACGATAAGAGTGTGAAAGCGACCCTAGAAGATATCCAGTCGATGATCGATTACCTGAGTACGCGCATACCACCGAGCGTCGCGGTTCCCCTATCGGACAAGCTTGTCCCAGTAATTGCAAACCGTTTAATCGCAAATTGGCTTCTGCCTGCCGTACCCTTGACGACGGAAGGCGTCGATGAATTTCAGGAGTCTCTGTCTCTCGTCCTAGGGCTAGCTGAGTACATGGATGAGTTGGAATGGTCTGGCCAAGACCGGCTACGAGAGTGGGTGGATAAGTCAGCCGAGATTTGGCTTGCGAGACAAAAGGAAGAAGCTATCCTGCAGGTGCAAGATCTGTGTCCGAAACGTGTGCGCGAGAAAAAAACTGTGGAGCGAGTCGAGACTCAAACAGTAGTGAAAGGAGATGCTCTACATGACGGACAGGAAGAGCAAGATGAGGATTGGGGTGCTGACTGGGAAGACGAAGAAGAGACGTCCAAGGAATCACAAGCGTCGCCGGAGCAAAGACAGCCCCCTCCAGTCGAAGAGGAGGATATGAGTGCGTGGGATGATGGAGACGAAGGCCAAGAACAGCCGTGGCCAGCGAATGACCTTCCAGAGAAAGCCGAACACGGAGAGGAAGACGCAGAGGCTTGGGGTTGGGGCGAGGAAGAAGAGGCACCGTCAAAGCCGCCTGAACAGTCTCCGGTGCCAGCCAAGCAACTACCAGCGAACGGAAAGGCGACTGCATCCCAGAAATCCGCCGCAGAACAACAAGTCACGTTGAGAGAAGTGTACACCGTTACTGCCATACCAGACGCCGTCATGGAAATTATCATACAAGTCATGGCCAATGTGCGAACGCTCAACGAAGGGGATTTAGCAAAGTCAGCAATCGCACCAGCCAGTGGAGGGCTATTCGTCATACCAAGTCTTCTCATGGCCATGTATCGGGCCACCGCAGCCGCTCACTACTCTAAGGACGTCGCCGGCAATATGCTCATTTACAACGATTGTACTAGGTTGTCTGATAGATTACGAACATATCTCCAAGAACAAGTGGAGACGGACAAGTCATCATCACTTCCAGCGCATCTCCGCCCTTCGTTGCGATTGAATCTAGACGAGGATCTCGGCTCCATTGAGATGTTTGGCAAACGTGCGTACGGTCGAGAAATGGAATCCCAGCGCACAATCGTTCGAGACCTGCTGGATGGAGCTCAAGGTTTCCAGACTTGTACCGCGCAACCATTCGCCACGGAATGCGATAATGCGATTGCTATGACCATCGACCGCATCGAAGAAGTGAAACGACAATGGCAAAACGTCCTATCTCATTCGGCGTTGCTACAGTCGCTTGGGTCTCTTGTGTCTACTGCGCTCACAAAGTTCATTGATGATATCCAGGAGCTGGCGGATATTGCGGAAGACGAGTCCAGGAAACTTCACTCTTATTGCGTGTCACTGGCATCGCTTTCTTCACTCTTCCAGACGGAGAATGGGGCCGGCGAGCCTCAGGATATGACATCCATTTATACCCCAAACTGGTTCAAATTCCAGTACTTGAGCGAAATACTTGATTCGAGCCTTGCAGACATCAGATATTTCTGGACTGATGGAGAGCTCAAGTTGGAAATGGAGGCACAGGAAGTGGTAGATTTGATCAAGGCTTTGTTTGCCGAAAGTGACTATCGACACAAAGCTATCGCAGAGATTAGGAGGACCAGTATTGCTAGATAGACATACAAGACCGTGACAGGGCTGCTCAGCTTGCAACCTTCAACCTGGGCACCTGAGCAAGGTTAGAATATTCCCTTGGTGCACGTGACGCGGGGTTCGCGAGATGCCGACGTCACTTTACGCTAAGCCTAATCGAAGAATTTCCGACTTGAATCTCAAAATTTCGAGCTTTCGACATGCAATCTCCACACCTTGCGACGTGACATAGAGCTTTGGTAAATAATGGATCCTACTACGAGTACTGAGAGCGCTAAGGTGCAGATTCACCTGCACACCCGCCATGACGATGTTGAGGTTCCCGAGGAAACAAAGACGCTCTTGGTCCCTACATGTACGTTTAATCTTCGCTCGATGCGCTGGAGCCTCTACCATATACTGATTGACGCAAAGCACTTCGCCGATTCAATCTATCACAACTTGTAAACAACTTGCTACACAACGAGAAAGCGATACCCTTCGAGTTCCTGGTCAACGGACAGTTCCTACGGTCGTCAATCGAAGAATTCCTTACGCAGAATGGCATCAGCGCTGAAACCACGCTGAACGTCGAATACACCCGCGCTCTGATACCGCCCTTGAATGTGTCGAGCTTTGAGCATGACGATTGGGTCTCATCTGTAGACATACTATCACAAACATCTCCTGCTGGCAGCTGGTCAAAAGACGGAATACAAAGCGGACAGGAAAGGATACTGAGCGCAAGCTATGATGGGCTGGTGAGGGTATGGAACTTGTCCGGAGACTGCATAGCAACCTCACCCCCGCCAAACAATGGAGGCAGAATCACCAGCTTGAAGAGCGCAAAGTGGATATCGGCTACGAGACTGGTAGCAGCAGGTCTCGACAATGTGGTGCGGGTGTACAAATACGATGAGGATGAGCGTACCATAACATCTACACTGGAGCTGTACAACCATAGATGGGGGGTTGAAGATATCGCTGTTCACGGCCCATCAAATCGCATACTCTCCGCTTCCTCAGACACGACCATCTCGCTTTTCTCAAGCAATGCGAAAGAGAACCCCACTGCGCCGTCGAACCTGCTACCGACATCAACAGCTGCTTCAAACAAACGACAGAAACTCTCCAAGCCCGATAGGACCGTTCCGTCGAGGGGCGCACTATCTACACTCTCCGGTCACACTTCTCCCGTTTCCAGCGTCATTTTCAAGCCCGACGATGCCACAGTCGCCTACTCGGCTTCCCACGACCACACTCTACGGACCTGGGATCTGCCAACCTCGACATGTGTGGACACTCGTACGACAGGCCACTCGCTGCTTTCTCTCGCTGCCCTTCCGAGCCGGAATCTGCTCGCGACTGGAACGTCAGCGCGCCATATCACGCTGATAGACCCTCGCACCTCTGCAACGCAAATAGCCATCATGACATTAAGGGGGCATGGAAACGGCGTGGTCTCGCTCGATACAGACCCCACATCTGAGTATGGCCTCGTTTCGGGATCCCACGACGGGACGGTGAAGATTTGGGATATCAGGAGTAAGCAGTATGCGAGCGCTCCAGGGGAGGGCCAGGTGGGCGAGAGCGTGTATTCGTTTGATCGGGAAGGAGCTGTCAAGATGAGGTCGCATGGTGAAGGGGTCAAGGTGTTCGGCGTGAGGTGGGAGCAGGAAGTTGGGATTGTCAGTGCGGGTGAGGACAAAAAGGTGCAGATCAATCGGAGTCGGTAGACAGGGAACCAGATATGCTGGTGTTGGAGGAGTTTGCGGAGTGGGTTAAGATACCATGCCATGCGAGATAGGGCCGGAAAAGTGCAGCATCAATTCTTCATACTTAGACTTTTGTTTGAGATTGAAATCGGAATATGACCTCTTTTAAACTCCTGCAATGCTAATGCAACCCCGCGGCCGAAAAATATGGGTATCAATTCCTCCCTTCTCCGACGCTCTGCCCTCTTATCCACCCGCCCATCTCCCTTCAAGATCATCTCCGCCGAATATGCATTCCCTACACTAGATGTCCCGGCAGCAGAAAATTCGCAACTCCCTCTTTGACCGCATACTCATGCCCGCAATTCCCGCACACCAGTTTCCCCTCCTGGATACACGTCTCCAGCAGCACCCTATGCAGGTCTTTCGCCGTCTGACTCGGTATCTGCTCTCCCCCTTCCCCTTCTCCTTCTCCCTCGCCTCGTCCCTCAACTAACGCTTCGCGCTCCGGTATATCTTCAGGCAGTGTCGGTAGACCCAACTATACGATTCGTATTAGCCCCAATCTGCTAAACTCCCAATCTCCAAGCTTCCAAGGCTAATGTGGAACACGCACCTCAGAAGCGATTGTTCTTAGTTCCGCCCACATGAGCCTGGGTAATATATTCTGCAGGAACGCAAGATTGACATCCGCCTCCACAATTTCGAGCTCGGCATCGCGCGGGTGCAAGGGGAAGGAGGCGGGCGATGTTTTGCAGGATTTTATGGCGCAGGTTAGGAAGTTGAGGGTTAGGAGTTTCATTTTCTCGCTGTGGGGTCTTCGGGATTCGGGATTCGGAGGGGGGTTGTAGTAGTGGTGGGATGGAGGAGAGGTTGGAAGTGAGTCTTCGCAGACTGTTGTATTTCAGGGCTTTTGGGGGGTCGAGAGGTAGTGTGCGAGTCTATGAGACTCTCTTTTTGTGAGCTGAACAAAATTTTGGAAGCGCGAAAGTGAGTGAATGGTGGGGTAGACACGCTAGTGTGAGGCTTAAAATTAAGCTTATTTGAGCCGCTATACTTGATCTAGCTGTTATCATGTACATCTGAGCCATGTAGATACATTGCTTGTATAAGACCCAAGGTTCTTCCAGGCTAGACGTCATATACCAGAGTGCTATGGCTTCCCAATGAGTCCAAAGCAACGCCGACCGTCAAATCATGAGTTCAAGGGATATCAAAATGCCAGTGCTATGCCACACCAAAGGAAAACCATCCAGCACCTTGCCTGTCAAAAGGAAGCCAAAATGTATCCGATCCCTCGAGAGAACCAAGGAAACGCCAAGTATCGATGTCAGGTTCAGCTCCAGCCTGTGTAGTAGATGCCGCTGGGCTATCATCTCAGGTGCACTTCAAGCGAGTCCATGTCCTCGATTTCGGTATCGCCAATGGTGTCCATCGGCCGTAGCCTCTCGCCGTCGAACATGAGCGTGACGGGGTCGCCTTCCGCAATTTTCTGGCGTTGTTTGTATGCGAAAGTCAAATGCTCGATCGTCGTGTCCTGCGCTTTGTGAGATTCTATGTTTCCAACAGTTGCTACCAGGCAAACATACAGCATTAACACTTATCTTGAAATCCGGCTTTCCCTTGGTCTTCAGGATCAACCGGACTTTCTTTTCAGGCGGCGCTTCCAGAACGGGGGCTGGCTCTTCGACTGTTTCCGGGGCCTCTTCCGCCCTCTTCTTCGCAGCAGCCTCTTCTGCCTGCTCCTTCTGATATTGCTTGAAGGAATCAGTCGTCCAAGCCTCTAGGTAGATTTTGGGCAAGTTCTCGTCAGTATAGATCTCAGAGACACCTTCTGTGGAGACAATTCCGTTTTTGTCGATACTGATACCCAATCGCATCACTGTTGTGCTGTCAAAGAGCTTGTGCTTCTTCCACGTGAGAAAGACGTCTCGTGTCTGGATACCTGGCGGAAATTTTTGCCTCTGGCACCAAGCTTGCTTAGTCTTCTCCAAAGTGCTACTTGCCTTGATCTTCACCATCAGAGGAGTTGTGTCTGGGATCTCTGAGGCAATCAAAAGCTGAACAATTGTATCGTTCTTAGCGATATTGCTTGTTGTGCGATTGTCGGTGCATGTAGATGTTTGCGTCTTGTTGGCTGCTCTTGCTCGGGCCTGAGCTGCTAGCTCAGCTAGTACTGGGTCTAGCACTTCTTCTACATCATCGTCTTCCGGTGCCGGTTTCGAAAGAAGTTCCGCTGCCTCTCTTTTCCGTCCCTTATACGGCAGGTCTTCAGAATCCGTGTCGCTCCCACCGAGATCGTTAACGTTGGATGTCTTCTCAGGCAATGAGCCTACCGAGCTGGAGGACTTCGTCAGAGAATCATAGCGCGCGGTGAGCGAGTGTGCAAGAGGTCTCGCAGGGAGAGGCGAAAGCGGAGTCCGACTGCGTCTGCTTTTGAGTCAGCTACATGCTCGATAACTATAGACAATACAAGACTCGAGTGGATAGTACGTACCCTTTGCTTTCTTTCCGTTTCGTGCGCGAAGACCTCGACCCGCTTCGAAGCGGCTCTTCTACCTCGTCTGATATTCTGCAGCGTTTCCGCTCTCGCTCTTCCTCACGCTTGCGCTTCTTTTCTTCCTCCTTCAGCTTCTTTTCCTCTTGCTTGCGCCTGGTCTGCTCTGCGACAATGTCTTTGAATTCATTGGAGTGGCTGAAGACATTCTGCTCCTTCTCTCCTTCTGGCTTCACGTTGGTCTGCCAGGCAGCCTTCTTGAAGAAAGAGCGCTTCTTCGGCGGCGCATCGGTCGCGCCCGGAGTAGCATCAGTCATGGTAGTGGCATAGAATCGAATAGATCGTTCGGAACTCGCAATGGTCTGGCGAGCGGAGAACGGTTGGGGGAAGGCTCGTGCGCAGGGCTGAACCACTGTCCACGGGTCGGCGTGACGCGCGATCACGCTTTCCGTGTATGGTATGGTCCGTGCGCTGTCGGGACCTTGATGTTAGCACCGACAACGTCTTTAGTATTGCAAGTATCTGCGGCAAAGTCCACCTTCACCCACAAAGCTCGGCTCGATCGCAATCAACATCGAAAGCTAGCCACTACAGCTATTTTCTGACCCCGCTTGCATCTCAACACTGAGTATCTGCCTGCTCCGCCGTTGAGCAAAAATGGTGAAGCCAGAAGACGAAGTCAACATGGAGAACGGGGACACCGAAGGCGACGCGGTCACGGGGGATGCGAGGGACCCCAGCGGTTTCTTGAGCGAGATCATAGGTGCTCCCGTTACTGTGAAGCTGAACTCCGGGACCATCTACAAGGGTATGTCTCACTGTCCAACATCCTCAACACTGGAGGGCAGTGATCATCACTTGATACGTAGTCGATTATTAAGTTCGGATGAAGTCTCTGACGCACTGCTTAGGTGATCTGCAATCCGTCGACGGCTACATGAACATTGCATTGGAGCGATGTAAAGAGATCTCCGAGGGCAAAGTGATTCGTCAATTGGGGGATGCTTTTGTGCGCGGCAACAACGGTTCGTGTCCATAATAATCCCTTGAGGCTGTACTTCTAACTCTTTGCCGTAGTGTCCTATATCTGCGCTGACCATGCTTGATCTGTCTGCGTCGATGTCTTGCAAAATTTTGGTTATACACTTACCTTCATCATTGCATAAGTGCTCCAACTCCCACGAGTTCTTGAACATGCAGTCGAATGTAGCATATCCGCACATCAAAGTCAACTTGATAAAGTCAAGCCGAGTGTGTATCACATGCTCCGTGTTTGCTTGGGAATCGATTTACTCGAGGCCATCACGAAGAAGAGGACCTAGAGAAGAAATAGCCAGAGTAGCCCTTGGAACAGTATCATGAAGATGTCTCGACTCAGACTCTGGGTTTTTGGAATTATATATGCATCTGACCTTAGTGTGTTCTGTGAATGTACTCTCCGTAAGTGAGAACCCAAAATTTTGGAGCGTACACCGCCCCTTGCCAGCGCAATGCTCGGTCACCCGCACAGAAAGCTCCTACACGAAGCAAAGGAAACATATATTTGAACATACGAGCTCCACATTATAGTACGACCACCGCAAGTCTCTTTTACAACGCTAGAACATACATTTTCCTCTACCTCACAGAATACCTCAAGCCTTGCTATCATGTCTGCTCCTCACAAGCGCAGCAATAACCTCGATAGCGCCGACGAAAAGGATCGCTTCGGCTCGGACGGTACCCAAGACTCGAAAGAAGACTCCTACCTCAAGCCTCCGTCCGGTTCAGCCCCTACCACACCTCGCCGTTGTAATCTGAGCTTCGGTAACCGTAGCGGAAACGTCACACCGACGACTCCTGCGACCCCTACTTCACGTGGCCGTCACCAAAGTCTGGGCTCTATTGATGAGCATCGTACATTGTCACCCACTCGTGCTCGGGGAGCCAGCTCTCCAGGTCTCCTCGGTCTTCACAGCCCCACCAAGATCACCAGGAAGGTCATAGCTGTCATTCGCCAAGTAGGCCGCCCGGGACCAGATGAGCTTTCACAGGACAGTCCTCTTTCGCAGGAGCTTGCCAAGCTTGTTGTTGGCGATAAACAGAAGACCACCAGGGACCCTGCTCTTGTTGCCACCGTCGTACCAGATATTCCACGCCTTGAACTCAGCAATGCCCTTCCCCCAGCGGATTCATTGCCGTCGGAGTCCAAGCGCGTTCCGACCTGGTCGCCAGTAAAGCCCAAGTCCCGAGCCTCGAGCATATCAAGTCTGAATGCACTGTCAGGATTCGGAGACTCTGCACTCGACTCCGAGCCCATCTACCTTACGCCAACCTCACAAGTCCCTGTGTACCCACAGATGGGCACCTCCGCGTACTTCAAAGCACAGGCCGCGAGCCCTTTCTTCGCTTTTGACAAGCTTGGATACCTTTCCCGCAGTCCCCTGTCGAACAAGGTTGTCCAGCTCTTCCATGACCCGAGGACCGCTCCAGAGTGGAAAGCTACAATCCCCGACATCTATGCGGCGAGGCAGAAGGAGAAGGGACTAGATCTTGCGATGGATCAGTGGGTTCTCTACTGGGAGACAATGATTGTCAAGGCAGATGTGAGGCGCGGCTGCGAGCTAGCAGTGAAAGCTGCAGAGTTGTTGTGGAGCGAGCGGGACCAGGCATTGGCAGAGCACCGCGAGAAGGTTGACAGGAGGTTGACAGGTGCGTATGTCGAAGGGCACTAAGGCAGTGTAGTAATGAATTGGGCGTGGAGCGAAGACCTTGGGACATGGTGCATCATACATGGTGTTCCATACCCAGTCCTGCTTTGGATTAGTCTGATAATGAAAGGGATACTTTAGTCAGAAAATACAACAGTGAGATGCCTCACTTGCGATCTGCCACGGTAAAATGCTTCGATGTCGTCATAATGCAATTCGTAGAGCATAGATAGGCTTGACTCTGCGTTCTAGTCATCGCTCGACATGCCGAGGAGCTCACTCGAAATGCGACCGTATAGTCGAATCGGACTGGGATACGCATACGAAGATTACACTCCAAAGTCGCATACAATGATCGCAGGGAATATTAAAAGGCATGATCCCAGTCATAGGTTGATTAGAGAAATTAGATACCGAAGCATGGCGTTGTGGTGGAGGAGATACCTGGCAAGCGTTGGACAGGAGGAAAGAAAGCGAGTGGGCACGGACGCCGACCGGGGGTCCTCGGTGCTAGCCTGGGATCTCCACGAGCTTCGCGCGACGACATGGCGTTGTACAACCGCATCTTCAATAGTGTGAGCGCCACAACATCTTCCAAAAGAAATTCAGCGAAGCCACGTCTCTCCACATGCTACTCACATACCAATAGGAGGCTCCAAACGACCTGATTACAACATACATTTGTTGCCCGAGGCAGGTGCTACAAAACGCAGATAGATGACTCTACCACACCGTAATGTCGGATCGTCGCCTATGTTCGGTACATGAGAGTCCTTATCTACACATTTGGCCTCATTGTAGAGCATGTTGACTCTCTCCTACAAAATGACTACGTCTGTACATACCCAACATGCGCAGTTCAAGGTCTTCCTTCCTGATTTTACGCCAGAGTCTAAACTTCCCCCACCCTCAACTTTTACCGCGATGATCGGAGAAGTGAGTTGTGGGTAGTTGTCATGCACATTCGAGCCAAGTGATCTGGAGAGTGGCTTACAGATCGTCCCAAGCATCTGTTTCGCAAGAAGCGGGGAAAGCGCCTTGTACACCACCTAACATGCCCAGCTTGCTCACTGGGCGTCTGGATCAATGATAGTCTTCCGGACGCCACTTTTTCCGCAGGGACGAGCATTGGCTTGTAGTGCGAAAGATAACAGGGTGCTGCCCATATCATATTTGAGAGACCCCATAGATACTCGTCCCGTCCCGCAGGACCCCCTCTAGCCGAAATGGCCTTTCTACAACCAGTCAATCGTTCTCACTGGCAATCTTGGTCTCTTGCTTTTAAAGGCCCGTCTATTTAGGCTTCGATCTCTCAGATTCCCACGGTCTCACCATCCAACCGCGCTATCATCATGTCGATCTCCATATCTCGTACGCCTATTGTGCGACCGCCTCTCAGAGATGTAGACAAGAAAAACCATCAGCGCCTGGATCCTTTTCAGTCGAACTCACTTTCTTTCCAAGACCAATTGAACCTTCACCGCAATACTATGGAAAGTTCCGACCAGCCGCACCTTCGCAGAAGGCGCAAGAAGTTCATACTGTGCTTCGATGGCACAGGGAACAAATTTTCAGGCACGGAAGCAGACTCGAACATTCTGAAGGTATACCGTATGTTAGACCGCAGTGACGACGACCAATTTCATTACTACCAACCAGGAATCGGAACCTATGTACAGTCCACTCGATTGTCCCATACAAGCCGTCTTGATAGGCTAAAGTCATGGTATGCGAAGGCCAAGGATTCCGCGGTGGGCACATCATTCGACGCTCATGTCATGGGTGGATACAGGGTACGTGAGACAATGACCAATCAGACAGTCCAGACTGACCCATCTTTCAGTTCTTGATGCGGTACTATCTGCCTGGGGACGATATACATATGTTCGGATTCTCAAGAGGTGCTTACACGGCACGCTTTCTTGCGGAAATGTTAGACCATGTCGGTCTGCTCTCTGTGAGTGTGCTATCATCACTGAATTTCCGGATCTCTGATCAGCTTAGGCTGGTAACGAGGAGATGTGTCATTTTGCCTGGAAGACTTTCCAGAAGTGGCAAACTCGACAAGAGCGGAATGCCGAAGAAAAGAAGCAGAAGAGGCTTCTCCTCGAGTTCATGTGTGCGTTCAGAGAAACGTTCAGTCGACCCGTCCGGCCTATATCCTTTCTCGGTCTCTTCGACACGGTCAACAGTGTACCTCGGTTCGAAAACGCATGGATGCAGAGGTCAAAGTTTCCATATACCGCCAGGAGCTCTGCAAGGGTTATTCGGCATGCTGTGTCTATTGATGAGCGCCGGGCGAAGTTCCGTCAGGACCTGATTTCGCAGTACAAGCCGGACCGCCGCCATGCGTACAAAAGCCGTCACAAGAAGAAGAATCATCCTGGAGGCTCTTCACCTGCCGTGTGTGCTTCACATGAGATCGAGCGAGGCCGAAAACCTTCGCATCCCCACAGTCGCCGTGACACGCTTGCCGTCCCTGAGAGGTACCGAGATCGCTCCGAAACTTCTGGTGTGCGAAGCCGAAGTCGCTCCCTCGTATCTGAGAACACTGGACGCATCTCTGCTGCTTCTTCCATGTCCAATATCTCTCTGGAAGCCATCCAACACTACGGTTCTGATGTAGATAGCGATGGCGAACAGGACATAGAAGAAGTTTGGTTTGCAGGCTGCCATGCTGTGAGTGAGATCTTTGTCGTACCATCTACATTGTGTTCTCTCCCAATCTTGCCTCACGATCATACCCACAATTGTTACATCTGATTGTGGGATGCTAATATGATCAGGACATTGGCGGAGGGTGGCCTCTGCACCCAGGAGAAGACGCTGCCTTGAGCCACGTTCCACTTGTATGGATGATTAGGGAAGCACAACGAGCCGGCCTCTCATTCGACGATGTCAAAGTGCGCGCCCTTAATTGCGCTCTTGAGGAACATGAGGAACATGGAACTGCTGCTGGAAACACAAGACTTGACCCTGCTGTTCCGGTCATCGAGATCGACCCGGCTTCTCCAAGTCCCGCTGCAAATCCTCTGACCTCTGTCAGCGAACATTCGACCAGGGACACTAGTGAAACCGACCGCAACGCGCCCTCCTTCATTACTGAGGAACATCACGAAAATCACCATGACCATCACTTGACGTCCAAGTTCCACACTCACCTCCACACAGCCAGTACATGTGGCAAGATCCACGACGTCCTACAATTCAAGAATGGCGCCAGTCGGCTTTCCGTCATCTCCTGGAACATCATGGAGTATCTTCCATTCCGTCGCATGGACCTCCAAGAAGACGGCTCTTGGAAATCCATTACCTGGCCCTTGCCAAAAGGCGAAGTGCGGGACATACCCGCCGACGCGATCATTCACTCCAGCGTGATACGCCGTATGGAAAGTGACGCGTCTTACCGGCCTGGCAACCTCATTGTTGGTGGAGGGGGAAGAGGCGTTAGAAGAGCGCCGGAGGAGATGGGTACTGGGAAGTGGATCGTGTGTAACGACGAAGGGGATCCGGTAGGGGAATGCTATGTCCGGGCGGAGAAGCCGCAGAAGAAGAAGGATGTCGAACCGATCACGCCTATGTCTGTGGCAGCGAATGGACCGCAAGGCATGTTTCTTTCGGGACGTTAAGTCGGGTAGCGATTCTGGCACTTGATAAGACATCAAGAAATTTTGACTAGTATAGTGAAGAAGAGGCGGTTGGATGAAGAGTCTATTCAAGATTGTCTTGCTACAGAAGTAAGATGGTGTCTCTACATAATTGTCCTGGCAGAGCAACCAGAGTGAACGCCGACGTGAATTCCAAATTATCGCTTCCTATGTCACACACATAACCCTTGGTACTTTTCCGTAGATTCCACCAACACACCCAATATGCGCAGACACTTAATCAGTAATGATCAAGGGATGACTCGGGAATATCTCGTCCGAGTGTTCCTTCCATGATGACGGCATCGAGACAATTTCGAGATTGGTAACAACAGCGAAGAGCTGACCCAGAAGACTAAAATACACATGGTCCGGGACATCCTCAGCGTCTCCCATGGAGATCAAGAAGAAGTCGTCGGCGATGGTGCGGAGAGCGGGAGAGATCGGGTTCTGCTCAGTGTCTTCCTCGTTGGCGACGTCGAGGAGCATCTGATAGATGCCGCTCTTTGTTGGGCCATCGATGTCCTCATCTAGGAAAACCAGGAAGACGTAGCGCGCTAGGGGTGGGTGAACGTTAATGGCGCGGAGAAACTGAGCGAGATCGACGGGATCCTTGCAAGAATAGCCGCCGAAGAACGTGGTGCCGATGTACTCCTCGACGACTGGGTCCTTGCAGAGGTAGATGAGTTGATCGATGTCCTGGAGGAGAGCACGACCAAACTCCTCTTCCGCGCGATGAGTGGGTCTAGATTGGAGGTGCCCGTGCTCATTCAGCGAGAAGATGGTTGTGGAACCTGACATCGTGGTCACCGGTGATTCGACTCGAGGGATTGTATATATTTCAGAGTCTTGGTAGGGTGCGGGGTGCGGGAGCTCATCCACCAAGACCATGTTCGCTGAATCCGACAACGTGATGCTTGAGGATTCGATCAGAGACTTCGTATATATCTCAGAGGCCTGATAGTGGATTAGATTGATCAAGAATGAAGCTTGGTGTGAACGTACCGCTAACGAGAGAATGGCCTTGAGAGATGACTGGAACTTTTGAGACTTTTGCTGGGCGTCGTCGGTACACAGAGGAGGCACTAGGGTACGATTAGTGGTGAATAGGAGGCTTTCGAGGTTCGATGCACATACGGGCGCAACGGTGGTTGCAGGTCGTGATGTTGGTACTCCCCTGGGGAGTTGAAAAAAGTCGGGGAGCGCGAGAGCATATAAAGGATTTGCGAGAAGACCGTGCACGTTCTCGCGGTGAGCTGGTGTCTCGAGTGAGGCCTATCCTTGGCGGTGGGAAACAATAGGAATCGGTGGTGAATCGACATCGGGGGCGCAAGGTAGGCGGTAAGTACAGCAAACAAGCGCCTGAATAGGAGAATAGACTGAGTGATACGAGTGATTCGAGTGATCCGCAAGGAGTCACGGTATCAATGCGGAGACGCGTGTTCTTCTGCTATTGTAGTGATGCAAGTAGCGGTCTGCAAAGCTGTGAGGCAACAATAGGAGTGAATGAAGGATTCCGATGTTTCGCAGAGTGAGTCACGCCAGACCGATGACCACACAGGCCCCACTGAACCCCAAGGTGACAGTATCGATAAGATAATATAAATCCAGTCCTTTTGGGACTTCGAAGGTTGTCAGCACTCAAATCGAGGACTTGCGCGAATGATTATGTTCATCATTCCGGCTAAGCTTGCAGTCTTTCGCTGAAGGAATAGGGGTTACTCTCGCCTCTAGATGCAGATGAAAGAGAGCTCGTCGAGGCCCTCGTCGGTTGCGGTGAGCTTTTGTAGCGGTTGTGATTGCCGGGACTGTTTGCTGCGCACTCTGTTTCTTGTCAATTGCTATCATGTTGATCAGTTGACAGTGGGCATGACCTACGTTTCAGTAAAGCTGTTGTCTGGTGCCAACACCGGCGCAGAGAACATCGCATCAGGAGTGGCGTGAGGAAAGCCGCAAACACGGTGAAGTTAGACTGTTCGCCTTCAAGTTCACGAAGGTGAAGGAATGGTGAAGGTTGTGAAGGCGATCGATGTGCGGTCGTCTCTGGCGCAGCGTTTGCTTTTGCGTCATGCTGACACGGTCATCGACGATAGATAATGCCGCCTAGAGAGATAGTTCTTTGCTAGACTCTTCAATAATGAAAGGTCTCGTGCGAATAGCGGCGGTTGAACCTTGTAGATGAATCAAGATCTTATATTCAGGGGAAACAGATTTGTTGTCGTTCGGAGATTGATTAGATAGTAAGAAGCGATAGCCAAAAAACTCGGGACGTTGTTGGTCAGAGAATATATCGTAGGCCAGCCAGGATTGAGAAAGCCGACAGTGGTAAAGTACATGTCCAAAGAACGTACATTTGGAAGAGAGAATCCAGGTGCCAGTATTTGAGCAGTAGCCGAAGAGCTTTGCAAATCCGTGCTCCACGTTAGCATGCCTCGGAGGGCGCGTGGCGAGCTAGGATAAGTGGCCCAGTCGTTGCTCGATCTCGACTAAGTCTTCTTATATGCGTTTCTTTTTGGCTCAACTCCGATTCCAAGTAGAAAGAAAATTCTCGTCATTGTCGCTGTGCCAGTTATAGCAATGCTGCCCCAATCCTCGGCTCTCCAAGTGCTAGGATCCAATCTCTGCTGGGCACTCAGCACGTCCCAAGCAGCCCAGAAGTAGGCAAGATCGACGACGAAGTCGGCAATCTGGACAATCCTCCAAATCTTAAGGTCGTTAGTGTAGCGGAGAAGGACCGCGGAGATGAATCCAAAGTTGAGCATCCCCCCTCCTCGCTGCTTGAGTATCATGGCATGGCCAATGTCGGCTGTCGGTTGAGGAATGTGTGAGCTGAGGACCAATGTAGGGTCGAAGAAGTCCATGTAAGCGCCCCATACGCAAATAATAGGATCGATCCATGTGAAGAACAAACGATAGAAGAAGGAGATATTGACTGAAGAGTGCCCAGGTGCAGGCATGGCTCATGTGAGGTCAATCGGCGGGGAACGTTTAGGTGACTGTCGTTCAAGCGTTGCAGGATCTGTGACGAGACCAGAGATGTTCGAGTTAAGCTTCTAGCTGTTGTCACAATTGGGTGGGCGAGGACGGAGGTAGGATGGGGATCCATGAAGCTCAGCTCATTACGCACGGACCGTTCGCGGAACCCTGGATCCGATCACGCTCCATCCGCAAGGATGAACCTCACTTCTTCTATCCATCACCACGCTCTCCTCAATGCGATGCCACATTGTCCAAGCGCTTGTCTGGTATCTTCTTTTACCACTTGTCTTCTATCCAAGAGAATTGCAATGGGCCGATCTCGTTCTCCATCATTGTTTCGGACCGTTTCTTACGGAGCTGCCAACTCATCAGTGGTTTGTAACTGTTTCCACCACGGACCGACGAATGCACTGATCTGCGGGAGTCACAAAGAATAAGTTTGAATGTTCCGTCTGCGATGAAGCGGCACAGATAGTGTCCTTTTCGAGCCTTGTTGATTCGTCTGGGGAAGGCGGATCGACCGATAGGGCCACCCAGTCGGAGCGATGCCATCTGCCTCACTCTTTTTGAGTTTCGGATGTTTCCAGGAGCTACTGGTCGACTTGGCTAACAAGCTAGACTTTCGTGATATGCAGGAGAGATTCAGATGGGCTTGCCTGGCGACCAGCGATCTCAATGATCACCCGCTGGGCATTGACCTGCAAAATCTGTCATTGGTCCGCCATTCAGTCTTTCGTAAAAGATAGGCAGGCTCCAGGGTCTCGGACTCGCATTTCCTTCCCCACTTGCAAGGCTGAGGCCGTTACATTGGTACTGTTTCGCTAGCAAGCCCATGGACGCTACGAGCTACGTAGCCGACTAGTGCAGACCAATTGGCGTCCCAGACTGGTTCCGCGCTCGTTCTCATTGTCGAGGTGATCTCGATCTGAAAAGTATCATTGCGGGAAGTATTACTTGCATCAAGACGTCTCTCTAACGGCTGTCAAACTTCCATTCTTGTTCTAACATTTGATCCGACCTCTCTCTCGATTTACTCTTCGCTTCTTTGGACGTAGATTGAAATGACGAACAAAATATGCTTGGGACGCGCGAGTAAACTGGAAATGTGCCCCCAGCGAGTCAGAACCCCAAAGTCTATTCGAACGGCGCGCCTTCCCCAGACGATCAATGCGAGTCAGGACAAGGATCACCCGCCTTCCCCACAACATTGGTGCCACAGCTACTAGAGGGGTAAAGCACGTCGATTCCGGTTCCATATTCAGTAGGAGTACTAAATCAGCCTAAGCAGACAGAGGTCTATATCGCTCATTGTAGCCTATTGGCTGAGGAGGCGGTTTGCTACTATAACAAGTAAAATACAGACTGTCAGCTACCAAGGATGTGTGCGGCGCTTTGGGGTACCTGTCAGCCGTCGAGTCTCCTAACTCGAGGATCACCATGTCGCAAATCGGGCCAGGGCGGCCGAGCGACTGGAATCTGCATGAACATGAGGACCAAAGATGCGTTCTTAAAGTCCTGCTCCACATCCTGTCCAATTTTCTGTCAAGTCCCTTTCCAGATCTGTTTGTCCCTTCAGCGCCTTGATCTTTGATTACTTTGCTTGACCCTGTTGTATACCCGATCGTTCCTCTGTAGACTTCCATCACATCCTTACTACAAATACTCTTGTCATTGCCATCATGGCTCGCGACAATGGTATTGGAAAGGACTACGAAATATCATATGCCATCGCCCTTACTCTGATATCCTTTCTAGCTATCGCCATGTACAATGTGGTCGAAGTATGGATACTGTACGACACTTTCCTGCGCTCTCGCTGACAGCTCCATAGCTCACAATGGTCATCTTCACAACCTTCAAGCGGCGCCATGGCCTCTACTTCTACTCCCTCCTCGTCGCGACCTGGGGCATAATACCCTATAGCCTAGGGTTCTTTCTGAAATTCTACAAACTCACCGGCTCCTCCGCTCTCTATATCACTCTCATCGCTGTTGGTTGGCCCTGTATGATCACCGGACAGTCGCTGGTCTTATACTCCCGTCTGCACCTGATCACGCGCAGCACAGTATCTGGATACCGCTGGGTCCTCATCATGATCATCGCCGACGCCTTCATCTGCCACGTCCCCGTCATCATCCTCCTCTACGGCGCCAATTCGTCCAGCCCCGCCTCCTTCCTATCTCCTTACTCCATCTACGAGAAGGTTCAGATCACAATCTTCTTCATCCAAGAAGTCATCATCAGCAGCATCTACGTGTACAAGACAATGCAGCTACTACGTTCCGAAGGCAACATCCGGGGCCGCAACAGCCGCACAGTAATGAGACACCTAGTCTGGGTAAACCTCATGATCATCGCGCTAGACGTAACCCTATTAGCGATTGAGTACGCCGGCTACTACGACATCCAGACAACATACAAAGCCGCCGTGTACAGCGTGAAGCTGAAGATGGAATTCTCCATCCTCAACAAACTGCTCGATCTCTTCCAAGGCCGGATCCACGACTCCAGCGACGACCCCCGCAGCCACTCGCACCCCACCGCCACATTCGTGAACAGCAAGAAGCATTCTACCCTGGGCACGTTCCACAAATCCGGGTCAAATCCCACTGCCAACGGTACGGTCACGGGGGCTAGTACGCTGGGTAACTCGGCGTATGCGAGGATGGACGATGAGGGTCCCGCGATTCGGTTGAAGGATATGGAGGTCATTAAGACGACAGAGGTGCGCATTGAAAGCGGTCCAAGAGACGTGAATGATGATGATATCGAGACCGTGAGTGTTGGGGGGAGTAGCACGAAGGGACAGGCGATGGGGTTGGAGAGGAGGGCGAGTGGGAGTTCGAGTGAGGTGCAGATTGTGAGTAATGGATATTGATGAAATGGAATGGGAGAATGGGGGAATGGGAGGGTTTGTGAGGTTTTATTGCTTTCGACGCACACGAAGATACCAGGATATATTGGCGTTTGGGCTGGGTGGAAAAATAGGATATATATAATGTATTTGCTTTCAATCTTTAGTCGGATGTCCCAGGGACAAAGTACGAGACGATGACTGCTACATGCAGAGCTGGAAAGGTTGTGTCTCAAGAGAAGAATGTATTGAGAGGAGATGGTTTGCATTGATATTACAGAAATTCACGTTGCAGCCGAGCAACACCGACGAGATCTCTGACAAAATCACGTCGATCAAGATCAGATCCAGAACATGACAAAGACGGGTTGGTATACAAGCCCCCGGGTAGCGAGAAAACGACGTATAGGCTGACTTACTCAACCGCCAGATTGCTTGAGAAGAAATCGATGCAAGATGGTCAGACCAAGTGACCAACGCGCGTGCGTGACGTCTCCAAAACCTAGGGCAGGCAACGAAGAGTCTACAACACAACCCCGGACCAAGACACTGGACAAGCATCAGACTCACCTCATTCCTGCTCCTCCAACGCACTGAAGTACTCACTGTCGCTCTGATCAGAGTCCGTCTCCCACTCTCGATCATCACCGCCATCACCAGCCACGCCCTCATCCAAGAACCAGGGCTGAGGCAGTCCAGCGCCAGCCTTCGGCTTCAGCAACATCTTCGACGACGGAGTCCCCTGTTTCGACGGTCTACCCAGACAAGCCCGACTCATCGAGCAGTCGCCGTGACACGGGAATGCGACCCGCGTCTTCTTCTTTCCCACGAGCCTAGTGTGCTTGCCTTTGTCGCTCGGCTTCCACGCGATTTGAACTGTGCGGACATTTCTGGGATCGCGAATGGTCGCGACGCGGCGTTTGCGGGACACGATGGCGGCATACGTGAAGCGGTGGAAGATTCCAAACGGCCGGCCTTTGCTTCCGCGCGATGAACGCGGTCCAGATGCGTCCCACCATCGCCGCAGACATTTCTCGGCTTTGTCGAGCTCCACGCGTCCTTCCTTCTCGATGAGGTCGCCCATGATTTTCGAAATGCGCTGTAGTTGCTCGACGGCGACGACATCCTTGGAGAGCTCGTCGCCCTTGGCTTCGATGTTCTTGTCTTTGGGTTGGATCTTCAGGCCGTGCAGGAGCCGGGCGAGGAGGTCGTGATTGCTCGGATTCTCCCTCTTGAGATCGATCTTTGCGAGCTCTTGCTTTGAGTCGAAGAGGATCTCGCCGCGGATGTGTTGGACCAAGGCGAAACCCCGGCGGAAGAAGGCAAGGTAGTCGAAGTTGGAGTGAAGCTCTTGCTCGCGGAGCTGGTTCTTCACGTCGAGGAGAAGATCTGCGTATTCATGACTTGAAGGGCCGAAGTCGGGCGCCTTCAAACGAGGCGGCTTTCGACGCTTCTTGGGCTGGACCGCCGTCACCATCGTCCGCATCTCTGCACGAAGGTCATCGGCTGCTTCGCCGGTCTCGCTCCTGGGCTCGGTCCCTTGCTCCTCCATAACGTAGGCGAAGAGGTTGTGTAGTCGGATCCACCTATCCTCCCTCTCGTAGTTGTAGAAGTAGTCCCTGACTTTCTGCTGAATGGGGAGAAGGGCTCGCAATCCTCGCTTCTCCTTGGTCTCTCGATTCGGCCGGATCCACTTGGTTGCTTTGCCGGGCCTACCTCGTTCGTAGTGGAAGTTGCGGGCGCTCATAGCCATACTGATTGTTAGAGTACGGTAGAAGTGTTGTGGGTCTTGTGGGCGCTCTCCGACGAATATACGCTTTGTACCCTGCGTCTCAATGATGTATTCTAGGTCCGGCCAAGGAGTCGATAGCCCTCCAATTTGACGACAGGCATTGTAGAGATGGCTCAAAGCCACAATAAACCACCCTGTCTTTTGGATCCCTAGTGTATGGTACAGTTTGTGGAAGTGGTAGAGCACCATGCCACCCAACACAGGATAGGCGGAGATAAAGTCGCAGGCATCGAAACCCACCTCGCCTTCAGGCTTTTGTTTATCTTTCTCAAGGACCGCATTCAACCAGTTGATGATTTGAGCGGCAGGACCTAGAAAGATGTCGGAGAATTTGGTCACGCCGACGGTCATATACTCGGGCTTGATACCGGCCTTCCACATGTCATCTTCGTAGTCACAGTGGTTCCGGAGTAATTTGGATATGCGGATGCTGCTTTCTGTTACCTCTTGGAAGATACCCCAGGGATCTTCCCTCAGAGTCCTCGCGACGTCCATGACTATCTGCAGACCAAACGGCAGCCATGGCTCGGATCCTGTCTTCGACGAGATCATTGATCGAGTGAAGTTGTCATAGACAGGAGGATCAAGTTTCTTAGTCCTCACGCGGTCGAAGAAGAGAAGGAAGGGTATGAAGGGTAGCTCTTCCTTGAACTGCTTCGGATGTGGCGAAGTCGATGTGGACGCGAGGATCTTCTGATACTCGTCCATGTGCCTGATGCCCGAGATGCAGAGAAGGTCTGCAATCTTGAACTCTTGTTCTAAGAGTTCGTGCGGCAGATTATCTGCACCAGGTGTATCTGGTAAAGGACTGAGTGAAGCATACAATGTCTCGATAATCTCAACGACGGATGAATTCGAAGAACCGTCTAAACCCTCCATCAGCGCATTGACGTCTCGCTGGACAACACCTTGCGCTATATCTGTGATTTGCGCAGCAGTGATGGCACCAATAACATGGTTCTCGTAGTCGAGCCAAGTCTGTCGAACAGTCTGCCGAATCCTATTGAGATCATATAAGAAACAGAGCACCAGAAACCTTCGCTCCATGGCCAGCTCGAACGGACTCAGGGTCACGACTGTGCTGATTCCAGAATCATGACGAGTTCTGTCCGCTCTCTGACAGGTTTTGTCGGAAGTGCAAGGTAGCTCGCCATCCTTGGGCAGCACAGTATCTCCAGCATCCATTTCCATGTCGGGAACGTCGAGTTTGACATCTGTGCGTAAAGGTGGCACGTTGATGTTACTGTCAGGTTCCGACGCCGAAAAGTCGACAAATATGTGTACGGGCTCTTCATCGATGTCGTGCTCCTGTTTTGCGCCCTTGAATAGGCTATTCAGAGACAGGAAGAGGTTCTTGATCTGTACGAGCTTGGCCGTGAAGTAAGGATGCTGCTCGTCGGCTTTGGACTGGCATCTGTACCACTGCGTGACCTCCTTCCGGTAGCGGATAGCGTCGTCTAAGTCCATGAGCCCCATTTTCAGACCATCGGGTACTACGCCAGTAGCCTGGGTATCTTTCACGATGTCCTCCGCAAGCGAGACGAAGCCGTTGACGGGAACTTTGTACTTCTTCCTCCGCTTGTTCTTCGCCGGGCGCACCGAGGCTTCGTTTTGAGCATTCAGTTCGAAAATCTTGGCTCTCTCGATCTCGCGTTTCGCCGCTGTCTTGACCAACCAGTCGGCGAATTGCTCCGTGTACGTTTTGCAGCGAATATACGTCTGCGGAAACTCTTGGTGTTTGTAGTAGTCCATGACGTTCAGCTGTAAGGATGGGTGGCCGCAACGAAGGGGACAGTAGCTGTTGTGGGTAAGGTATGCGTAGAAACGCCTTGGGGAGGTAATCAAGGCCAGATTGGGAGTGTAACTTTATAGGTCAGAATAGCGGCTTCTTGCGGTGCCGAGGCAGAAGCATTTCACTGGGCCTATTTTGCGCGGAAGTGCGTTGATATGACACAATGCATCACTCATGGATGTATATTCCTTCGACATAATCTAAGCAACGCGAGGGACTCATGGTGATGGCATGCAAGCTGTGCTGAATGCTGCCTATACAGTAGGCAGTGATGCCCTCGCGGTTGAGTACTCTGCAGTAGGTTTGCAAAGTACCCCTGAAGGCGCATCATATTGCTAATTTGGGACGGGATGCATGTGTAAAGTTCATGTTCCAAATGTGGCTGTGAAGCAGCACAGTCTGCAACTAGGCAGTGTACAAGCCATTCAGTCATTTTAGTGAAGGTCGTGAAGTGAAAGCGGTAGTGAGAGAAGAATTGGGGAGGTGAAATCAGAATCGTGACTGCAAGAGTCGAGCCTGAGCTAAGCGTTAGGAAAGGTATTGCCTAGGAGGTAGACTTACTTAGAGGTCACCATCTACGCAGAGAGCGTTGTCAGTGCTCATGCTCTGTTTCTTCCAAGTATGAGACACCTACAGCTTACTGCGCATGCCGAGAGGCCTGTACTGGTTTTTCTTTATTGACGACTTTTGTGTTGTACACAAACAGGACTATGCTACGCTATCCAACCCATGATGCAGCTGTAACCCAAAACACCTCGCTATGCAGACGACACAATCAAACCTTCTCCTGCCTGTCCTACCCGCAAATGGAACATGCCGATGTCAACAGATTCCATCGCCCTTGAGAATTGCCCTCAGAATGCTGCTGCCTGGACCAGTAAGAGTAGATAGAAGCTCATTCGAGCTAACAGAGCTTGCAACACGCCGTTCCTCAACAACAAGTCCACCAAATCCGCCTCCTCTGCCCTTCCTACTCGGGGTTCCTGCCATTACAAGTGATCCAGCTTTCCCTTCGACAGCTGATACGAGGGAAAGCGTTTCCAGACTGCCGACGATATCCCGAAACTCGGTGCTCGTAAGAGGATGTAACATATTCTCCCTTCTACACAATGCAGTATAAGCCTCGAATATCGCTTTGATAGTCGGGACGGAGCTCTGAGTTTTGGATGGTGTAGCAAGAATATTCTCAGCAGTTGAGTTCCGCTTATTCTCCAACGCCATCAGTGCGCAAAGGACAGCCTTCTGCTGGAGATTGAGATTCTGTAGACGCTGTGCAGTTCCATTACTGAACACGGTTGCGGTGATGCGCGCTATGTGGGCGATCGTAGCTCGTGGTGCATTTTCAACGGTGAGTTGTGCGAGCGAAGCAGAGAGTGTGCTCTGTGCTTTGGTCTTGGTGGGTGATAGGAGGGCCGGAGACGAAAGATTCATATTCTCAACCAAAGGAGTCTTGGTTGGGGAAGGTGTGGGTGACGGCGTGATTTCAGCCATCTTCTTCGCATGCTGGTCACGCGTATCGGCTTCCACCAGGTCGACCGCCCGTCGACAAATGTCGAATGTCTTACGAAGGTCGCCCGTTTGACCTGAAACTTTCTTGGCGAGAAATTTGATTGCCGTAGGATGAATGAAGGGAACATAGTCGACCTCGTTCGTCATCAGACTCTGGAGCTTGGAGATGACGACAGATTCGATTTGAGACGCGTTGTAAGGTAGGAACGGGAGTAAATGAGGCTTGAGACTCCGCGCCTTGAGGCGGGGCAGGAATCGATCTGTAAAGTCGAGCGCATTCGCGATGCCAACGAGGACAAGTCCGGAAGATTTTTGGAGAGACCATTCAAAAATGTTGTAGAGAAGATCAACGTCCAGCTCCACCAGGTGATCGACTTCATCGAGGGTGACAACATAGGAGGTCTTGCGTTGTAGAAACAATGCCCTCAGGGCCTCCATCTCCTCGCCGTCTGAAACCTCGGTGATGTCGACGAATTCTTCCAATAGTGTCCTGTACAGATCGGTGGCATTCTTGATGCTCATGCAGTTGACGTAGCCAGTCTCGGCCATCCCCTGAGATCGAATGGCCTGGCATACATCGTTCACAAAGGCGCTTTTTCCGGTGCCGGGCGGACCCGAGACGTATATGCATCCGGACCTTTTCGATTTTGCGCGGGGTGAGATGAATGTTTCGAGCTCTTTGCGCTCCTCCTCGCGTCCGAACAGTGCTAACGGCGCCGAACTCCTTGTGAAAAGTTGGCGTGCCTCGTTGTAGATGGTCGGAGCCGCGCTGCGAGGGGTTGAAGGCGTATGGGGTGTCCGAGGAGAGAAGGGTCGTCCAGCGACAATCAGGCGGTGACTGGGTGTTACCGCAACCTTTTTGGACAGAGCGTCCCGATGGCGCGGTGTTTGCGGAGTAAGATGATGCTTCTCATCAAGCTCGGCAGGTGCTTTCGATGGTGATTTGTTTACAGCAGACGCAAGAGGTATTCGGGTTGCAGGGGCGCCATGTTTGGCAGGAGTGGTGTCGGCCCTCGTCCTGCGCTTGCCAGACGCCTTCTCCGGCTCATCCACCTCCATTGCATCGCCATCACGGATGGTCTTCGTATTTGGGGTAACAAAGGGGTTCTCATTTTCCGTTTCATCCAAGATGACAAACTGTGCTCGTCGCTTTGCGCGCGTATTGACGGGAGACGTGACCTCTGGAGTCGCCGTGTTAGACGTGTTTACTCGACTCGAAGAGCGCCGATTGCACTTACCAGACAGTTCTGCGCGGCCAGAGCTGCGAGTTCTCTTCCCGAGGACAGTGGGAGACATGTTGAGCAACGGCGAGGCACAGACGGAAGGGGGAGGTGTGGTGGGGAAGATGCACTCGGTGGGTTGAAGATGTCAGGGAGGAGCGACCGACGCGTCTACTTTTACGTGCAACCGCGTACCCGCGTAAAGTGCTTGACTAGCGCCTGGGCACGTCCCAGCCTCATCGCATCTGTTTGGCGACGATCCCTGCTCAACCTCACATGGACGGTTGCGGAGAGTCGACACTTTGCACAAACCTTGCTACCAGTCCATCGCCGAAGCTTCGCGTTGTACCATCTTCACCGCTCTCACCACTTTCTGGTCATCACACCACCATGCCTGCACCACGCGCATCGCGTGAACCACCGTGAAGCCGACGGAGTCCAGCAATCAGATCCCATGTCTCCCTCGTTCCTGCTGCAGTTTGATGTCGCTATTGTGACTGCACCGGCTGCACCGGCTGCATCGCACACATTGCGCCGGTGCCACGAAAGATGGTGTTCTGTTTGCTTAGCATCACTTCCGCTCTGCCAAAGATTTCGCGGGTGGGCTGGACAATGCCATCTCCGTCCTCCAGCGCCGAATGCTGCAAAGAATGAGCATCCGCTTCACCGCTCCGATGTTTGCATGTTGCACTGGTGGAGAGCTGGCATCTCCCGACTCATCGTAACACGTAGATATTGCGGATGCGGATGCGGATGCCGACGACAGCTAGTTATAAGGCTCCTGGTTGGCGTCTCACTTATCCTCTCAGCCGCCTTTGACCACCCAACTCTGCGAATTTAGCTTGGATCGACCATGGATCTATGCCCCTACCCTACATGCAAACTCCTGCACACCCCATTCGTTCACGGACCACACATATACGACGCCTCTGGAGACTTTGATGCATACCCAGAAGAATATAGCGCTCGCTGGAGGCATGGCCAGGGGCCGTGCTGCGAATGGTGTCAGCTGTGGGTAGAAATTGGTCAGCAGGTGGTAAGGCAGAAGGCATGTCAAGCTTGCCAGCACTTTCTAATGACATGGCCGCAGTGTAATCTCATACAAAACGTGAATGAGAACATGTTTCTGTTTGCGGATCCGATGCTCTTCTGGGAAATGACAATCCTTATTCACTCCGTACACTATCAATACAAGAGAAGGCGCATCGGGGTTGCCAGCTCATATAGATTAGCATCGGATGTTGACTCTTTGGCTCGAATGGTGTGGGAGGGGCAATACAGCTTTCCGGATTCCAGAGAAGAGTTCAAACAACTCTCCACTGAGCTGAGAGACAGAGCCATCGAGCTCCAGGTCGGGCCGCCTCGCAAACTGTACTATCCTATGCCCCGACTGCTTGCTTATTAGGCCGAGGGTGGGCATAGGGTCTTGACATGGGCTTGAATTGCATTTACTAAGAGCCAGAGCAACCACGACAACCTGTCTATATAGCTATCAGCAGATTGTCATTGGACTGGAACTTATTACATTTTACATTCGAGTTTGTCGCAGTGTCATTGATAGCGGATTCTGAGCGTGATGCAGGTCCAGGGGTCGCCCGCTTGTAGAAAGCGTGACTACGTGATGTCGAAGCTCGCGTCGATTCAACCCCACGCGTCTGCACCTTGACGACCACGACCCTACCTTGACAACTCCACGCAAGCTCTCAATGGCGCCGAAAAGTAGCCCGCCGAAGTCCAGCCAGTCGCAAAAGACGAAACAGCAGTCCATCTCGAGTTTCTTCACTCCAAAGCCGTCGCAACCTACGAAGCCGACCGCTGCGAAACCCGCACTTCAACCCTCCCGGAACGGAGCCACCCGCCGCTCCCAAGACGAGTCCTTCGACGAGGCCTTCGACGAGCATAGCAGTCCGCCGGTGCGACAAACGAGTCCGATCCAAAGAAAACGCGCTGCAGATGATGACAAGGAAGATCTTCCCGCAGACGTCGCCCCACCAGCTGCGAAGAGAGCGCGAAGCGTGATCCACAATGAAGGTGCAGAAGATGGCGCACGTAATTCTATGCCTAGGTTGTCTCTGGGACATGCATCGGCAGCTGGACTGAATTCTGCAAGAGCCAAGAAGGCATCTGATCGAACCTCCAAATTCGTTTTCTCGTCCTCACCTCCGATGCAAGACGAGAACGACGAGGCAGAGAATGAAGCTGCAGCTCAAGAACAAAGGCAGAGGCTTCACGAGAGATTTGTTGAGAAGTTGGGCAAGCCAGACAGTTTCGCAGCCCTCCGAAGGAGGAACAAGCTCATTTCTGAAGATACCGTAGAAGGCGACGAAGGTGATGAAGAGCAGGATGAAGAAGAGGAGACACCGAAACCCACGAAGGGCCGCAAGGGCACTGCTGCAAAGAAGGCAGCGCCGAAGCTCACGCCCATGGAGAAGCAATACCTCGAGATCAAGCGGAAGCATTTGGATGCAGTGATAGTCATGGAAGTAGGGTACAAGTTCAAGATACTTGGCGACGATGCTAGGATTGCTTCGAAAGAGCTAGGGATCGTGTGCATACCTGGCAAGTTCAGATACGACGAGCACCCTTCCGAAGCGCATTACAATCGATTCGCTTCCGCGAGTTTTCCCGTGCATCGCCTTCAAGTCCACGTCAAGCGCCTCGTTCAGGCAAACCACAAAGTTGGAGTTGTTAGGCAGATCGAGACAGCAGCACTCAAAGCAGCTGGCGATAATCGAAACACGCCATTCGTCCGTAAACTCACAAACCTTTACACCAAAGGCACGTATGTGGACGACATCGAAGGCTTGGATTCTGCAGGAGCCGCCCCAAATAGCAACCAATCGACTGGGTATCTGCTATGCTTGACAGAAACTAATGCCAAAGGCTGGGGCACAGACGAAAAGGTCCACGTGGGGCTCGTTGCTGTCCAACCCGCAACCGGGGACATCATATACGATGATTTTGAGGACGGTTTTATGCGAAGCGACATTGAAACGCGACTGCTTCATATCGCCCCTGCTGAGTTTCTGATCGTCGGAAACCTATCGAAGGCTACGGAGAAGCTCGTTCAGCACTTGTCCGCCAGCAAAACAAATGTGTTTGGTGACAAGGCCCGCGTTGAGAGAGTTGAGAAGCCAAAGACCATGGCATCTCAAGCTTACAGCCACATCTCGAACTTCTACGCAGACAAGATGAAGTCGAACGGGCACAGTGATTCAGAGAAGCAAGGCGCTATTTTGGACAAGGTCCACCAATTATCCGAGCACGTCACGATCTGTCTATCGGCCATGATCACCTACTTGACCCAATACAGCCTAGAACATGTTTTTGATCTGACCAAGTACTTCCAGCCTTTCAGTGCTCGGTCTTACATGCTCTTGAATGGCAACACCTTGTCGAGCCTGGAAATTTATCAGAATCAAACCGATCAGAGCGAGAAAGGTAGTCTCTTCTGGACCATGGACCGGACAAAAACCCGTTTCGGCAGAAGGCTGCTTCGGAAGTGGGTCGGCCGACCATTGATTGATAAGGAGAAGCTTGAGGAGCGCATAGCAGCTGTGGAAGAACTGAAAGAGGGCGAGAACACGATACGGGTTGACAAGATCAAGTTCCTTCTTGGAAAGATCAAAACCGACCTAGAAAAAGTTCTCATCAGGATATACTACAAGAAATGCACTCGACCAGAACTGCTGTTTGCTCTTCAAACTCTGCAGGCAATATCTAGCGAATATTCCTCTGTCAAGAGTCCAAGAGACGTGGATTTCGCCTCTTCGTTGCTAAACGAAGCCATTGCCAAAATCCCGAAAATCTACGGAGACGTTGCAGGCTTCCTTGAGAAGATCAGCGCCAAAGCAGCAAAAGAAGATGACAAGTACTCTTTCTTTCGGGAAGAGTTCGAGCCTGAAGACATCAATGACTATAAGCTAGGCATTGCATCCGTCGAGGACGATCTGAATACATACAGGAAAGAGATAGCCGAAACACTTGGGAAGACGAAGGTTGATTATGTCACAGTTGCAGGTGTTGAATACCTCGTCGAAGTCAGGCGTAAGACACCAGAAGAGAAGAGGGTCCCTGCTTCTTGGGAGCAGCGTTCGGCTACCCAAAAAGTCATCCGTTTCTACCCGAAGAGAGTCAAGGAGATGATACAAGAACGCGATCAGCACAAGGAACACCTTGCGGCGGCGTGCGACAAAGCTTATATGAGCCTACTAGACGATGTATCGTCTCATTACCAAGAGCTCCGCGACTGCATTCAAGCTCTGGCAACTCTCGACGTGCTACTTTCTCTTGCCACCCTTGCCACCCAACCTGGCTACGTCAAGCCAACGTTCACAGATGATATTGGGCTCTCCATTACCGGTGGTCGGCATCCCATGGTTGAAACTCTCCTACTAGAAAGCTACGTGCCAAACGACCTCCAGCTCTCCCACGAGTCTACGCGCGCCCTTCTCGTCACCGGACCCAACATGGGCGGAAAGTCATCCTACGTACGTTCTGCTGCGCTCATCGCCATCATGGGTCAGATTGGCTCATATGTTCCCGCCACCGAAGCTCGCTTAGGCATGCTCGACGCCGTGTTCACACGCATGGGCGCGTTTGATAATATGCTAAAAGGCGAAAGCACGTTCATGGTGGAATTGAGCGAAACGGCCGACATTCTCAAATCGGCTACACCACGCTCACTCGTCGTGCTCGATGAACTAGGGCGAGGCACTAGCACCTTCGACGGCGTGGCTATCGCAGAAGCAGTTCTGGACTACGTGATTCGTGAGCTCAAGTCCATGACGTTGTTTATCACGCATTATCAGCATCTTGCCAAGGTACAGGATCGATTCGAGAATGCAGAATTGAAGAATGTGCATATGCGGTTCGAGGAACAGGATGGTGGAAAGGAGGTTGTTTTCCTCTATGAGGTCGCCGAGGGCATGAGCCATCGTTCGTATGGGTTGAACGTTGCGAGACTGGCCAGGGTACCGGAGAAGGTTATTGATGTTGCGGAGGTCAAGAGTAAGGAGCTGGAGGAGACGATGGCGGCTTACAAGATAGCCAACATGTAAGTCATCCCTGACAGTCCGTGAAAGCGTACGGACACTAACAGATAATCAGGTCTCGCATGCTGAACAGGCTCCTGCAGGACGGGTCGGATTCAGACCTGGATAAGTTCGTTGATGGCATCGAGCAGCTCTAAGTGATGATATGGGTCTATGGGAGGCGTATTGTGTGAATGGCGTCGTCGGCAAATACTCTTTACTCGTCGCGACGGGGCTTCATCGTACTGGTGGCGTTTGATTCACCAAAAACCAAACCTATCTCCGAACTTGAGGAGCTTGCTAGGGTTTACAACATGTAATATGAATGTATTCTCACTGGGTAAACCCTTATACCAGTACTGGATGGAGCTTCCAATTCTTCAATCCGCGTCATTTGGCAAGAAGTCTACTATCTCATTCGAGACAAGTTTACTACTGGCTGATGCTCGAATGTCATGACACGCACCCAGCACCAGCCTCATTCATCCTCAATATCTTCACATGCATCACTCGCAAGTTACACATCCCGCACCGAATCACCCCTTTCCTCCTTCCTGAAGCCCTACCACCCCATCCCCAAACGACTCATCCCAATCCCACTAGGCCATCCCTATCATTGCATAGCACAGCATGCCTATGACATACCCCGTACCGCTCACAACCGAAACTACTGCTTCGGTGGTGTGGTTCGGTCCCATTGTACGATCAAACAAGCCCTCGTGTCCAACGCTACTCGCTTTCAGCTTCTAGCTTCCATTACACATGCACCAGCGACGACCTGTCTCTAGGAAACGGAGCGTGTGATCGCATGGGCCCAAGTGCGACGCTTGTGGGACTGCCCCTGCAGCCTCGTCAGGTTCTAGAAATTGCACTGGTGTTGGTGTCGGTTGTGGTACTTACCCGGCAACTATTGGAATGGGATGAGAGTGTCACCTGCGGTTTTGGAGCTGGAAGGGAGTGATGGGGTGGACGAGGTTGTACTGCATGCGCTGGTTTGGTGAGGGAGAAAATTAATATGGTGTCTTCGTTACTCTGGTCTTTCTGTTTCCGGAATAGATGTACAAACACAGGCAATTGGTTTTGCTTTCTCAAGCACAAATTCACCACGTTGTAATTCGAATCTGGAACAGCTAGCACCACACACCTCCATCTCTACTATCTAGATCCAGTCTTGAAACAGCAGTGCTATAGCCATCGAAGACCTCAGCTTCCTCCAACTCCAAGATCCGCAATGAAAGCCTCGCAGTCTGCCTGCCTACCATCTGCCATCTATAAAACATCACATGAACGCATGTACGAACTCATAGCATAAGCATAAGCCACAACGCCGCATCCGTTTCGCCGCAATCTTCCAGCGCAAACGTGTTTGAAACGCTGTTCTTCATGCCCTCCCTCACTCCCGCGCTCGAACTCACCTCACTACCGAAATCTGCTTGCGTGCGTATCGCGTATGCATATGCATATGCATACCTATGGGTGTGCCTTTACGCGACGTGATCCATCCGATTACGGAACTACAACATGGTCAATTCTGCGCCTTCCACAAATACGTACGTGCACAGGTCTCAGGAATCATGCTATAAACCTTCGTAGCATACATGTGCAATGCAGCTGATGCGCAGCGCACTGCTCGCATACGTCCTTCTCTCAACAGTGCTCGTTCTCGTGTTGGTGGTCATGGCATCCACAGTTCGTCGTATGGTTCGTTGTTGTCGTCGCTTGGGCCGATGTCAGCAAGTACTTCAACCGGCGGCATGACGTTTCGCACCGTTTTCCGTGGTGTGAAACACACGCACAATCAGCATTTCCCAGCAACGCGGTACTTTTACCGCTTTTCTTGAATCGGTGCTCGCTGAACTTCAGAGGATCGATTGAGTTTCGATATTTGCTGGCCTTTGCTTTGCTGGTCTTTGCTTTGCTGGTCTTTGCTTTGCTTCGCCGTTGCGTCGTGTTGCGTGCTGCTATTGAAAACGGACGGTCTGTGTTTACTTGCTAATTAGCGGTCTATTGTGCTTTGGTATGGCGGTGGGTTTTGCGAGTCGGTTTCATTTACCAAGGACGCGGATCCCAAGTGCGAAGGGCGATGCGGATGGGGTGGATGGATGGATGGGGACGAGGTCTAACGGTTGTGTTGCGTGATAGAATGTGTGATGGAAGCTCTGGCCGCTGTGGTGGGAGTTCGAATCTGATGACGATGGATGGCTGCCCTCTATGCCTACGCACGTAATTGTAGTGTTGGAAAGTACTGTACGCTTGAAGTGATCATTAGCACATGTCGCTTAGGGTTCCAACAATGCTCTCAGGAGTGCCCAGAGGAAGTGTCACAACTTCGTGATCTCATCACGGTGCGCGATTGATCGGGGGAATGACAGTAATGTTCATTTCATTCGTTTCATTGTGTATTGTACCTAATATCTGGTTGAATCCATCCGACTGCGATAACTTTTGTCGCGGATATCAAGGAGTGTCAAAGATCAAACAAACGCTATGCCAGATGCCTTGACGCACGGAATGCCGTATGAAGAGAGGAGAGCTGTGCAGATCAAACTAAACCATTACTCTCCCTCTCTGTTCCTCCAAATGACCTTGCGGTCTCCCTCAACGTATAGCTTGTGCCATCTCGTCGCAGACGAAGGACTTGAGAAGAATATGATGTGAGGATAATATGCGCTACGAAGAGTTCAGTAAACTCATGAAAAGGACAATGCGCGCTAGATGATGACGAGGAACACTGATGATATCGATGAAAGGGTATAATGATTCGAGAAAGTCATCATAGCTCTTCAGGGGAGCAGAGTAAGAAAAGCAATAGGAAAAACACAAAATCAATGGCACGCTCGCTTGAAATACAGAACTTAGATGAGGAACGCCAAAGCGCAAACAGACAAAAGACCACCCAGGGTCATTCTAGATCGTTAGTAGCTTCTCCATGGAGAAGGTCTTTTAAACGGCCAAACCGTTCACGTTCACCTCATAGCCGTCACCCTTGGCTTTCAAGGCTTTGGCAAGCATGAGTTCGCGCATCCAGTCAATACGCTCATCTCGGGACTTGACTGCGAAGTGATGTACCTTGCCATTGGGCATCACCTTCTTGAACTCTCCCTTGCCTGGCGCAGCGGGCACAAGCTGGAACTCAAAAGCCGCGGATGGACCGGTCTTCGTCTTCTGGCCGGAAGACAGTCTCAGCGCACGTAACTTGGCAGACAGTTTGCTCGAAGCAAGGGATGAGCAAGCGACAGCGTAGTCGTCCACATCGATGGTCTGCAAAGCAGAGGAAGACGGAAGTTCGTTCGGGTGCATGGCAAGGGTAGTACCATTCAGGCGGAAATGATGATCTTGCCACTCGTGACGCAGAAGCTTCGTGCGGCGTTTCTTCATCCAGCCGTAATGATTGACATTGTCGTATACAAATCCTCCCTTGGAATTTACCTCATCAGGCTTTGCTGTCTTGATAGGCGAAGATGTTGCGCTGTTGTCCTCCGAGAACTGTGTCTCATTCAAGGTATCCCCGTCCTCGGAACCACCCACAGGGCTGAAGACCTGGCCTTCGTTGAGTGCGGGTAGAGGCAAGGACGGTCGGCGCCAGTCCGCGCGTGATCTAGTTCGCTGGCTTGGGTCCCTGTAGTGCATGTTCGGTGGTACGGATTGACTTGTGTCGCGGGAAACGGGGCCGATAGGAATGGCGGTGACTGGGGCGTCCATTTCCGAGAAGGGAGTTCCGAATCGGTAGACGCCACCCGGTGAGGCGGTACGACATGGCGAAAAAGCGGTGTCTGGTGCGACCTGCGAGCTCACTGGGACGGCGCTACGCGAACCATTGTAGGCAGGAGCCGCGGACATCGAGCGGGGTGGTGGTATACTCAATCTGGGTAGGCTCTTAAGATTGGTATGGGGTGCGGGCGTGAATTCGGGTGGATGGAGGGCAGGAGTGAGAAGTGCGCTCGAATCGAAAGAAGCCGACGTGTGAGCCGAGGATGTCGATGCAGAAAACGCCGAGACCTGGTGTTGAGAATGAACAAGGTGCTGTCGTGGAGGGAACATGTCGAAGGGCGGTGTCGCAGGAGCTTCGATAGGCGTAATGGTGGCGTAGGGTTGATCCACACCCTGAAGAGCGAGGAACTGCCGGACATTGTCTTGCGGATCTCGTAGATCCAAGGCCTTAAGCATGTCTTCGTCCAAATTGAAATCTGGCAGCTGTCCAGGACCAAGGAGATCAGACGACGCAACAACGGAAGGAATAGCATCTGAACTCGGACGGTACACATTATCAACAGCACGCTCAGCTGTCTGGGCGTTCCCGGGGTCTCCGGCGATGAAGATGTGACCTCCCTTTTCTGGAGATATGGGGAATCCGTGTTCTTGTTGTAGTCTGGCGAGCTGGCGCTGTTGCTTCTTCCACTTCGCACAACGCTCACCCTTTGCACACTTGTGCGGCTTTGGAAGCAGTTGCTCAATGGCAACAATGGACACAGACTCGGCTGGTGTGATTATGTCGTCTCCGGTGCGGTGTCGTCTGCCTCGACGTCTGCGTCCACCTGGGGTGATAGGCGTCTTTGCATCCTCTCCGTCACAATCCTCGCCTCGAGACTTGTCTCGATGGCGTCGCTCCCTGTTCTTACTTTTGGACCGGTCCTTGACGGGTCGTATATCTTGAAATGGTGTAGGTGCAGGCGAGGAGGGTGAGAGGAGGCCTTCCGCTGTCCGAAGGGAATCGATCTGGTTCCAGAGTTGGTGACGCTTGCCGAATGACTGTATATTCAGCTCCTTGAGATCCTCAAACTGCAAGTCGAGGAGGACGGCGCCAGTGATGTCGTGTGCTTCGAAACGGCCAATGATCTCTTGGTCGAAGCCATTCTGGTACATCCATGTCGCAACTTCACGTGAAGACCAGGCACGCACTTCGGCGCCATCGAGGTGAGCTACGGCGGATGCTATGTTGTTGTACTCCCTCCTGGGCACGACTGTCTCGGGGGTGTTCTCTCGGAACGACGTCTGGATACGGGGCGGGGTCTCCCTCGGCAGCAAAGGTGACAATTGCAGGATCGAATCAAGAAAAAAGTCACTGGAAGACTGTGAAGTGCGAAACAAATGGGGTCCCTTGGGGCCTTCAACCGGTTTTGGCAGGTACCATTCCCGCGGTTCAGTTTCCCTCGGAGTCTGCACTTCCTCGAAAGTGGAGATGGTCGTCTGGCTCCGACGGTTCTCGTTCTATGAGAGGTTGAGCCTCGTACTAAGCTTACAAGTGCATGTGGTACGTACCGATGAGCCAAGACTGTACTCCTCGAAGTCGCTGGAGTCGTCTTCGATATCTGTGAAGGCGTCGCTAGCGACGGATGCTGGCCGCTCCAACGACGTGCGCGCAGAGGCTGCGGCACGGGCGAAGAAGGGCTTGCCCCGTTGGCACATGCCCAGCTTGTCGACGCCGGGCTCCAGCGGGGTGATGGGTGTCATGGCCTGCTGGATGGGGTCAGTCCCAACTTATCGATAATCGATTGGCGGCAGACGTACCATGGCGACGGGACGCCCTCTGGCGAGATTGCAAAGTGGAAAGTGCTCAGAAGACGTGGGCAGCGATTGTCCAGGTCATGGCACACAGAATGGAGCAGCAACGCAGTCGCAAAACGGGGGAAAGGCCCTTCGGGTGGAGGGCGCTTGCGAGTCCTCTTGTAGAAGCTGGTTGAGGGTCCTGAGCGGAGACGATGGGGTCGATATTGTGACAGGGCAGACGCTGCAGCGAAAGCACAGTGCGGTTTTCTTCCGGCCACTGAGAGCATCGAGTCCCGCAGCGCCCGCAGCCTCGCCCGCCAATCCACGAGGTGCGTTCCCGCCCGGCCTTTGCTCGCGGCCGCCGTGGGCGCTTAGTCGCAGACGTTGAGAGGGCCCCCCGCGAGCGCCATTCGCTGCGACGCATGGCCCAAAGGGGTCCCCAAAGGGCCATTAATAGTGCTCCGAAGGGAACAGCGCGCGTCCTAGGAAGGGCATCCTGTGGTTCGCTTCGGCGCGAGCCTCGACCGACGACGAGCGGAGCGGCCTGACTGACCTGCCCTGAGATGCATCGCTCCAGGGACAAGTCGACATCTGGAGTCCCACCACCGACGTCGTCTCTCCACAGCAGCCCAGGCGGTGGACCAAGTGCGCTGGCACCCGTTGGCCGTCGCCTGGCATGCCGTGGTCGCGTGCCGGCCAGAGTCTTGCGTTGCGCCGCCACGAGTCCTGGCCGAGCCCTGGAAGGGTGCCTAGGGTACGTACCTCGCGGTCAAGTGACGCCTTGGGCCTCAATGCCATGGGATTGCCCGCTGGTGAGATGTGGGACGGCAGCGTGTGGTTGGCGGGGTGGGGTCCTGGAGACTGGCGTCGTCTTTCGGCGGATGGGCCCTTGCTTGCTGCGAGTACTCCGTAGGCGAGCACAAACCACCGCTTCCGGCATGCGGCCAGCCTCATCCTGTCCCCAGGCCCAGCCACCTGCAGCGAGGAAGATTGGGAACCTCAACGGCCAGGATGCTGCCGACGCCACATACGGCAGAGCTGCCGTCATGGTCTGCTCGGCCTGGCGAACTGCGACCTCACCGCTGCTCCTGGCCGTTCACTTCTGTACGGTAGAACGCTTCCTCAAATTGTGGCACCTGGACGTCCTCTCCGAGTTGCGGCCGCAGGGCGACTCGCGCTCTTGGGCGACCTTGGGCAACCTGACTCTGCTCTCCTCCCCCTCGGGCCCGGGCTCTGGTCCATGGGGTTGACCGCTCTCCGGCCGTCGCATGCTACGGTCCCTAGGACTCCTCTGTGCGAGCCCGCGATGGAACCGTCATCAACCCGAGAGCCAACAGAATCGCAAAGCGCTGCCACACTCTGCTCACATGACTGAAAGCTAATGCGGGCTTCCATCCCCATCTCGACCACCTGTCGCCGTCGAACCCTCTTCTAGGGCGAGGGCCGGCTACGTACGATGGTCCCGTTGAAGCGTGGTGGCCCAGGGCGAATCAGCTTCGCAAAACGGCCTCCAGCATCCAAAGTGCCAAACCACTACGACGAGGCATTAATGTATGACTCCTATCTCGGCCGTTGTGCCAAGTAGTCGGCAGCAGTCTGTCTGCGGTGTTACTCCTCCACTATCCGGGCAGCCATGCAGACGGTCACCTTGAGGTCTCAACACTTGACTTGAGAGATATCAAATACGACCAGGCGTGCATCCTGTCACCACAAGCTCTTCCAATCGGAGACCTCCAGCACTTCGTGTCAGGGCACTACCCAGCCGATGAGGGGCTTCGATCAGGACCAGAAGCTCTCTTTCAAGGACACCATGTCTTTGATTCAAAGTGGTGCCCCAGGGTTCGGCTCGTGGAGATGCTCTTTGCGATTTGCGATAGGGCAACAAAAGTCCTGAATGACCACCTGAGCAGTGGTCCAGTATTTGCCCCGTTCCACCCTTGGTGGAAAAGCGCACATCGAGCCTTCAAGGAGCATCATGGGCTGCTCAGAGGCTCAAGCTCTCGCATTCGGAAATCTGGGGATCTCATCCTCCAAATCGGCAGGCCAACGACCAGCCAAGGATGCGGCCCGCCTCGCTGAAAGGATGAGTCTGGTCTTGAGCCGGAGCAAGTCGCGGCTTGTGGCGGATGCAAAACTACTGTGCATAGGATCCGCGGTGTCAGGTGAGGGCGACGCGTTGACTCGAGCTTCGCAAGGTACCTGCTACCAGAGCATCATTCGTGGAGCTACCAAGTATTGACTATTTTTTTCGGTATCCAATCGCATGCCGCATCAGACGAAGTCCGTTCGAACGGGAAAATAGTCCAGCCGTGCAGGAGCCTCGACCTACGCTGGACTAATTATGGTTAATTTGTGTCCTTTCATTAGTTAATTAATGGTCTTTTAATAGCAGCACGGGATAGGATGCACGAAATCCAGATATGGTCCTAGTGTACCTTGTCAGCCCACCACTCTCGCTTCACTGCCGGACCCCTACGCTGATAAGCACATCCATTGGATGCGTTTGCGGGCTAATCTAAAGCTTGAAAGCTTGGTCATGCGAGAATTCGACTTCCTTTCGTGCCAGTTATGCTGGATATCCCGCGCGTCGACCGCCCGTCCCGTCGCTTCTGCATGCCCCAGTCACACGAGTCTTTTGTCGCTTTCCTTGCGGACTCCCGACCTGCCGCGTTTGGCTGGACATGCGCTCGACTTTTTCGTCCATCACTCAGGCCGCCAGAGCCGGAGGTGGAAATGATCACGACAGACCCGAGCGAGAATTGGACGCAGATGCGCTCTCCGAAAGTGCACCAACTATGGGGTCGACTGTTGTACGGACAATCAGCTCCATGAGACAAGGAACAGGACCGTGGGACACATTCATTTACGTTCGAGGAGAAGTCTGCTCTCATAGGGCATGTAAGCTCAGCGCTCTGGAGCCAGAGTTCTGCAAATGCAGACAGCACATACGCGGCCTTGGCAATACTGCAGCCCTCGAGGATCGCCGGTGGTCATGGCGAGCAGCAACGTCCGGGCCGGCCAGTTATCGCGGCCGCTGCAAGTGTTTGATCTGGCTCGCACGCCGCTTTGGGAAGCACAGATGCTGCTCGTGCGGGCGCGCATTATACGATTCTGAAGGCATAGCAACAAGAGCTAGCTATAGTCGAACGTCATGGCCGGCCATTGCGCTGCGCAGCGACGCTGTGCCTGCCATAAGGACCTTCTGCGATAGTACCAGGACGATGGCACTCCGGTCAGCAAGTCCTCAGTATCCCCAGCATGCCTAAATGGGAGAATTAGCTGCTAAAAACGCCGTGCGGGGGCCACCAACCCGATCGAAATCGTGCAGAGATGCATCTCTCCCGCGCACAGACCAGAAAGAGGCTCGTCCTGGCGGGTAACCGCGACGCAAAAATAGGTGCAGGCCAGAAATGCCCCAAATTACACTATCGAGCATGCAGGGCAGCGTAGTCCACCCAATCAGCGCGCCATGCCCTGCTCCCATCTGCTTCCCCCAACCTCTCCGAGTCCACGAACTGCTGGTGACCGCATGGCTCTCTCCTAATTATAGATTCGGGTCTTTTTGCTACTCATCGTGCCGTATGTGGCGCTTATAAGGTACATAACCTTCACTTTCCTTCTCCAAGAGAGGTTGATCGCATAATTTACTGCCCTTCCTTCCTTCTCGTCGAAGTCCGCTGGTCAGGCTTCGAATAACTATCTTTAATTAAGAGGTACCCGGTCGAACCCTGTCATCCTGTCCCTTACGATCCCGTCCGTGGCGCGTTAGTCGTTATTGCCGCATTGTTTACTAGCCTTTCATAAACCAAGTCACTGGGCCCAAGTACATGAGCTGTCCATGTCCTCCTCTTCAGCGCCGTCATCCGCTGGCAAACTTACCGCAAACATGGTGGGAACTGCTAACGCTGCCAATTCAGCAAAACAGGCTGCTGCAAAGATGCATCGCCGCTCGCGGACAGGTAAACCAGATATCCTGCAGGGATGCCGCGCTTGGACATTTAGCTAACGGGACCTCTGCAGGGTGCTTCACATGCCGCTTGCGAAGGAAGAAGTGTGACGAGGGGAAGCCCGCATGTCGCGCCTGCAAACATTTGGGGTTGAAATGCGAATACAAGAGGCCGATGTGGTGGAGCAATATCGACCAGCGACGGAACCAGAAAGAAATGATCAAGAACATCATCAAGCGTACGAAGATGAACGAGAAGACGGCACAGGGTGTTGCCATGAGTGCCAGCACCCCGCCGAGCCTATGCCATTCCCTCCCCACCTCCGAAACCTACTCTGATGGAATTGCATACACCCGCGCTCCATCAGTCGACTCACAAATTTCCTTGGACTACAACTTCAATCCGGTGCCTACACCAGACCTCTACAACTCCGTGTCGATGCCTCCGCCCATGTTCGCCCCGTCTTTTCCACACCCCGGGCAGTTCACCCCGTACGAAGTCGACATCAAGACCGAGAGTCAGATGTTCATCAATGATATCCCGACCCGACGAGACTCGACGATTAGTACGTTCAGTACTTACCAGGCACCGCCCGTCGTTGGGCAGTCGTTCCCGACTGAGAATTGGATACAGCAGGATTATTTCGAGAGCAGACGGGAGTCTTTCGCCGAGGAGCCTCTCGACTTTCAGGTTTTCGATTTTCCCCATGCGGGTTCGTTCAGCCCTTCGCACCAGTCAGTGATCCAGGTTGACGAGTGCGATCAGCATCTACTCAATCATTTTATTGATAACGTTCTGCGGTTGATCTTTCCGATTCTCGAAGTCAACCAGCACGGCTCCGCTCGCTCGGACGTCATCCTCCCGGCCCTGGAATCCAACAAGACCTACCTCCATTGTTGCTTGAGCATTTCCGCACTGCATCTCAAGGCCACCGAGCGGATACAAGGCGAGCAAATCGACAGTGACGTTGTGCGCCATCGTTACGCCGCTATTTCAGAGCTTTGCGAGGCGCTGGCCAGAGACACCGATCACGCCAAGATCCTCGAAGCCACGCTTGGAATGATATTCTTCCAGTGCTCAGTAGGTCGACCAGATGATTGCCTTCCAGACATTCCATGGCACCAGCATTTTCAAGCTGCCACTAGTCTTGTGAACAAGCTTGAGCTACCTTCCCATCTCGTTTCCCTCAACGGGCAACAACACTCGCAGCCTCCGTTCAACATGACGCTCGCGTCGTGGATCGACATTTTGGGAGCCACAATGCTCGGACGCACACCGGCATTTGCCGACACCTACCGAGAGAAGTTGATTGGAGACGCGCCATCAGGCCTCGCGGAGCTTATGGGCTGCGAAGACCGAATCATGTATCTGATCTCGGAAATTGCGTGCCTCGAGGCTCTGAAGCTTGAGAAGATGGACGAAGTGCAATTGTGTGCACACATCAAGCTGCTTGGCGACCAAATCAGCCTGTCGGAGCCGCCAGCAGGGTCAGTAACGAGCGCCTATTCATCCACCGGTGCAGTTCGCCCCAAGCAACTGAGCCGCAATATGACAGCTGTGTTCCGCTTGGCCGCGCGCATCTACCTGTGCAGCTTGGTCCCCGACTTTGACCGGACCCAAGGAAGCATTGCCAACTTGGTCAACGCTCTCAGCGATGCGATGGAGTATATACCTGCTGGCCCGGATGGCTTCGATCGCTCCCTCGTGTGGCCGCTCCTGGTCGCTGGATCAGTCTCGCTTCCCAACTCGGCGTTCCGCAAAATGTTCTTCGAGCGGTCGAATCGATTAGGCGAGGCGTCAGACTTTGGTTCTTTCGGCAGAGTCAAGGAGCTTCTCAAGGACGTATGGCGCATCAACGACGACGCCCTCGTACGAGGCGACAAACAGAGTGTCCACTGGCGGGACACGATGCAACAGAAGGGCTGGGATTTCCTGTTGATCTAGAAACCTGCTCCTTCTGCTGGTAAGCATCCTGGTCTGTATGGACGACCTTTGCGATATCACTCATTCCTCGTTGCATGATCGGCCGCGGTACGCTCCAAAAAGCATCGGAATTCTCTGCATATATTACGTTATACCCCGGGGCAAGTTTATACCCAACCACTTTGTAATTTTTATACGACGGACATTTGGACAGCGGCATGGCATGGCATTATCTACAGGCGGGCGGAATATCTGGAGGGCGTTGGAGGGAAGAAACGAATTTACGGCTGACTGATGCATCGCTTTGGCGGAGGAGCTTGTACACTAGATAAGTCACAGGAGGCGTGGAGGAAGTTGTTGGTACTGCTATAGAAGAGCTCTAGAGAGCATCGAACGCAATTTGCCACCTTGTAAACGTCCGCTCGAGTTGTGGCACGCCCAAGCTAGCGCGTGCGCGCAGGTGGCGTGCGCATGGAAGATCTATTAATGGCAAGCAATTATAAGCGATCCAAGACGCTCATTAAGAGTGGAATGCACACCTTTGCTCTCCGGTGTTCGACTCGCCGGGCTGTTTCGCATGTAAAGATCGAATACGGCTACCTGGTAATATCCCAGGCAATTTATCTAGTGCTCTCGGCCCCCAACTGAGCTGGGCGAACGACGCCTCTCCGGTAACGCGCTCCTACACCCTCAATACACCACTTGAACATGTCGTCCTCGGCTACATTTCCGCCTTTTGCTCCTGTAGACACGTCCGCATCGTCGACGCTTCCTCCGAAAGATGAGGTCGAGTCTCCCAGTATCTCAAGTACCAATGCCCTCGCCCGCTTCGAGTTTGAAACCGGCCACGGCAGGGAGGGGACGAAGATACTCATGGTAGAATGGGAAGACGACGACACGACGCGGGGTATTCGAGGCGACTGGCACATCTCATGGGAGGGCAAGACCACAGTGCTCCCCGCAGACGACCAGCCGAGCAACGACGTCAACCGCATCTACTTTCTGCTGCCTCCAGGGGTAGCAGTGCCGTCCAGCGTCACACTCACACACCGGCCGCGGGACAGCAACAAAACTGTAGTATGGCACACCAATCCGCTACCAGCCATCTTCCCGCCAGAGCTCGGCGCCTCTGCACGCGCTGCGGGCAAGAAGGGGATACTGCACACGATCTGGGCAAAGAAGCGGTTGCAGGTCTTGCAGAAGGAGATTGAGGCCGAATCCAAGACCAACGTCGAGGGCATCGGGTTCCTCATGGCTGTGCAGGAGAAGGACTGGATAGAGCAGACGTTTGGCGTTACTGCGAAGCCCATTGGACTCAGCATCTCGCTGGGGGAGCCTACAGTGGCACCTTTGGGACCTGCGAGCCCGCGGTCACCAGGCGGCGGTCGGCTGATGGAGAAACTGCGTGGGCTGAAGCTGGGGACAAGTGAGAAGGACCTGACAGCCAAGTCGGAACCAGGCGAAGCACCGCACGCAAACCCACTGTCTCCGGAATCTACGGACGTGGCCGTCTCGTCCTTTGCGGCGTTCAAAGGTGCCAGCCCTGCTGTTCTTGCAGCAAAACCCCCGCAGCCTCCGCAGTCCAGCCGAGTCATTGCAGCTGTTCCCCCGCCGTCTGTGGTTACACAGCAGCAAGCGCAGCAGCATCCTGGCATGGCGTCGCTCAACGCTATCAGCGAGCCTGTCTTCCAGTCCCGAGGGCAGCCGTTACCGGACGACGACAAAGACGACGGGCTCTTCGCACTGCCCATCAGCCCCCGCAGCCCTGAGACGGGGAAGAGCCCGTTCTCGTTTGCAGGCAACGACACGGTCAAGTATGCGCAGGGCGAGCGCGTTGCGTGAGATGAAACTACTAGGTTGAGGCTGGAGTTTTGGGTCTACTGAGGATGGGAGGTCTGATTCTAGGCGTACTTGACGGCTTTGATGATACCTAGAGTACATAGTGATGACAGAGCGGCCAGATAGAGCGGTTGCGTGAGCAGAGCCGCGTTGAAAATCACGAACCCATCCATATGGATCAGGTTACGCTCCTGCACAAGGCTTGTTAAAGTCAATGAACCAAGTCACATATACAAGTCGGCGCCGATAAAAGCTCTCCCCAGCCACGAATCCTGAGTCTTCTAAATGAGGATATCCTGCAAAACATGGCTAGCTAGTGTGCACATGGATGTGTACAATCTCCCGGCACGTGCGATCGCATTGCCAAGCGTAGCACGTGAAAGCGAGAAATCCTTGGCGCGGCCGCTGATCGAGGTTCATCAACCTCTCTGCTCTGGCTTCCCGGAGTCCGTCGCGACACCACACCCCCGTTGCCATTGCCCTTGCTATTGCCGCGTCCACCCCCATCTGCCCACACCGCCCCCTATCGCCAGCCAGTTGCTGGTTCCCAAGTTGCCTTCGTCTAACCATCGACTGTCTAGTGATACTTTCGCGCATTGGTCGCCATGTTGGTCACCGGCAGAGGCACGATCGCAAAGGTCACTTACGCAGGTGAGGAAAATGCTGGAGAGATCAACAAGCTGCTGCATGCCGTGGTAGGTCCCCAATCCGCATATTTGGCCATCTTCGATACTGACGCGCATGCGCAGGTGGACAACGAAGACGAGTTCGAGCCGTGGGAGGAGCTAGTCACCAAGGCATCCAGTCTCGAGGGCGGCGTCACTCGCAACTCCAGCCCGTCCGCCATCGAGCTTGTGCGCAATGTCTTCGACTGCTTCCTCGCCAAGTTCCCCCTCTTCTTCGGGTACTGGAAGAAGTACGCCGACCTCGAGTTTTCCATCGGCGGCACAGAGACAGCAGAGATGGTACGTACACCAGCTATATCCGGCCTGAGACTACGCTGATCAGTGTTGCGGCAGGTCTACGAGCGCGGCGTGTCCTGCATCTCCAGCTGCGTCGATCTCTGGAAGGATTACTGCAACTTCAAGATCGAAACATGCCACAACAACGACATCATTCGCGAGTAAGTGTCTTCTACCTGGGGAAGAGTGCGTGCACGCGCGATTCAGGTTAATTTCACCAAAGTGTGTCATGGCCGCGTGGCTTCAGAGAACAACAACCCCACTTCGCGATCGCTCTCCACATTGCTCTACAACCAATCCCTTGCATATTGTTTCGTTTACCTTCTGCCACGCTTGTTCAAGATCTATTGCTCAGTTCTGGTTGTCCTGGGTCTAGACCAAAGCCCGGCGGCAAGCAGGGCTCAATTGTCCGAGCCCCCTCCCCTCACCTTTCTGCCCCACAGGTTGCATACGAATGCTAATGGTCGCAGACTTTTCGAGCGTGCCGCCGAATTCGTCGGCTTAGACTTCTTCGCCCATCCGTTCTGGGAGAAGTACATCGATTTTGAGGAACGAATGGGCGAGTCCACCAATGTCGCCAAGATTTACGCACGCCTGATACACCTGCCCACATATCAGTTCAACCGCTACTATGAGAAGTTCCGAGCCCAGATCAACGGCACCGCTCCCGTTGAGAGCCTCACCGACGCCGAGACCCTCGAGCAAATCCAGGGACAGATAAAGGCAGAAGGACAGAGCTATCCTGCCAATTCTCCAGATCTGGACAGGCTTCTTCGCACAAAAATCGATGCGTACTATTACGAGGTCTATGTCCGCACTCAGGCCGAGGTGGGTAAGCGCTGGGATTACGAGAAAGCCATCAAGCGTGGGTACTTCCACGTTACACCGATAGAGGAAGAGGAACTTGTGAACTGGCGCAAATACCTGGACTTGGAAGAGGGTGTCGGTGACTACAAGCGCATCGCTTTCCTGTATGAACGATGTTTGGTAGCGTGTGCCCTTCACGAGGAATTCTGGCTGCGCTATGCGCGGTGGATGTTTGCCCAAGGAAAAGATGAAGACGCTCGCATCATTTACATGAGGGCCAGTAGTATATACGTCCCAATCGCCGAACCCACCGTCCGCCTGCACTGGGCTCGATTCGAAGAAAAACTGGACAACATTGCCTATGCGAACCTCATTCACGAGCAAATTCTCGAAGAGCTTCCGGGCCATGTAGAGACTATGATCTCCTGGGCGGGCGTTCAGCGGCGTCACCATGGAGATCAGGCAGCTCTTGATAAGCTGGAGGAACTCATCAAAGCCAACGAGGATGTCGCGGGACGGTTGACTGCCGAGCAAGCGCGTATTCTGTGGCAGTGCAGCGGAGATATCGACAAGGCACGCCAACTCTTCAAGGATCGCTCCAGCAACTACCCAGAGTCGCGGGACTTCTGGCTCGACTATCTCAGGTTTGAGATCGCACAGCCCTCTGTCGATCAAGATGAGGCTCACGACCGGATCAAGGCAGTCTACGACTTGATGCGCGCAAAAGCCCGCTTCTCTTCAGAGATCATGAAGGAACTATCACACTGTTACATGGCCTACCTACTGGATCGCGGAAACAAGAAGGCCGCGACAGAGTACATGCTTCTAGACAAGGAAGTTAATGGAGGGCTTGATGGGTATGTATAAAGTCCCCTTATCCGCTCCAATCCCTGAGAGAGGTATTGCCACCTTACTTCACAGCAAACTCGTGCCCACACGACTGCGCGCCTCGAGACCTTACAAGACGACCAAACAGCGCAACTTCCCCTCGACGTCACAGTTCTCTACCATTCCTTCCCAATGTTTTTTTACCCGAGCTCGTTTGGTCCTGACCTCTTGCACCTTATATCGGCGGCCACCTGATTTGCGAAGTGCGGTCGATTGCTTCATCTTGCTAACATTCTTGTGATCGCCCCAACAGTCCAGATCCCGTTCAGAAAGTCACCAGCAGTAGCAAGCAGGAACTACCACCCGTCACTTCCCGCGCGCAGCCCGTCACTCGGTACTGAGAATAGACACAGCTGAGTCACCCTGTCAATCGCAAATGCTTTGTATAGTCGCTACTGCCAGAAGTATGGCGTGGGTACCTATCATCAACTGTGAGTCTTCTTATTCCGGTTTCGAGGTCCACTAATTGATTCTGGGAGATGCACTCGCAGCCTTCTGACGCCATCTCTGCGTCTGTAAGCACAAAGCACGCAGTGCGGCTACTGACGAAACCATCTGAAAAAAAGCCACGTACAAGGAGGCCCGGTGTAGAGTAGTTCCCTTTCCCCCATTGTAGTCGTTTTATCTTCAACTGTACAAAACCACGGCTCCCTTTATGAACACCTCCACGGATTTCGTCTCGTATTGGTGTCTGGGCGGAACTTGTCTTGTGCTGGCGTCTGCGATGGTTGCCCCGGGCTGATAGGGAACACTCAACAAGGCGGCTCCGGTCATGCCGTTCGAATCTGTTTCCTTCAGCCCCCTGTCCATAGAGATTTTCCCCTGCACGAGAATAGTGTAAAAGTTCTAGGCAAATGTATACATGATGCATGAATGCGCGACGTGCTTTTCCCATCTACGTTGTAATGTGTTGCCGTCAATGAATATTGCCTCGGGAACATCAAAGTGCTGTCCCAAACGCTAGTGACAAAGATCGAGCACCGTCGGTAGGGTGACACCTCGCAGCGGAAATACAGTGGCTACATCTCCTGCCTTCTTTGGGTTATACGCAAAAGCCAACTCGGAGCCGCTGGAGGCCTTGGATATTATCGGAACGGCGTGCGGCAGTGCTAATGGTCTCGTGGCTGTTGAGAAGGTCGAGAGGGTCGACGTTGTCTGGCGGGCCTTGGTGGAGCCGTTGCTGCTACTAGAGGAAGTGAGAAGTGCTCGACCTGATGCTGAGCCCAGGGTCACTGATGCCCGGCTAATGTGGTCCACTGCTGGCGAGGCACGACGGAGCACGGGAGCGGGCCTGCTCGACACGCATCCGATACATACGTATCCATAGATGTAGGAGTAGTTTCTCTGATCAGCTCTAGTGAGTTTGGTGGGGTTGGGACTGTGTTATCAATGTATGCCATAGTGGTCACCGGATCGAGGACCATTCATCTCACTAGGCCGTTTGTCTTGAATTGTCTATGTACGAACCCAGTACCGTGCAGTAATGTATAAAGCCAACGCGTGTCCACATCTACAAGACACTCTCCACCCAGCATCGCCGCTCCATCCAGCAAAGTCACGCCGATCGTCTACTTCTTATACAGCTTGACCTGCAGCACACCACTCAGCGTATCAATGACCAAGTCCGCGTACAGCCTTGCAATGGCATGCAACTCGTCATCCGCCACGAGATTCTTCAGCGCCGTCCCCGTGTCACCGTACCTGACCTGCGCCTTGATGATAGCTAAGCCATGCTTCTTCCAATGCTCAATACATTTCTGTGTGTACTCCTGAATACATTTGTAGCAGTTCGACGTTATATCTCGGAGATCTTTGACAGTCTTCTCCTTGACAATGGTCTTTAACGGCGCAGTCTTTCTCTTGCGGTCGAGTTGGTCGCACAGTTTCCAGGCCAGTTGTAGGACTTCGAGATGGCCGTACAGAACCTGCATTTGGTTCTCGGTGGAAGGCAGGGGCTGGTCTTCATACGGCAAGTCTCTGTGATCCGGGTTGTCCATTATCACGAGCTCTGAATGTGCCGTGCATAACTCGGCGAAGAGACTGTCCAGTCTCGAGCCCAGCTCTTGATGTTGTTTCTGGAACAATGGTTGAGAGACATTGTTCATGGCTTCCCACAGGTTCCGGACGACCACTTCAGAAGGTGCCAGAACTAGCGGCTCGCCGCCGTCACGTGATAGCTCATGATTTAATATATGTCCTGTCAATGTGCCTTCATCTGCCCTCTCTTCGTTCAGATACCAGTATAGAGGTTCTCGTTCTATGTAGAAGTCTGCTACCCAGGCGGGAGTAGGAGCAACGGTTCCAAAAAGGTGGATCGACGGAGTCTTTGTGGAATTGAACTGGGGCCATGCATCGAAATCGCGGTTGTCCGAGATATTCTTGAAAGCTGTCACACTGTGTTAATTGAAAACTATCAGAATGCTCTAATATCACCACTCACTGGCATGGCAGGGCCAGGTATCATCGACCATTTCGCCTTTCAGGCGAGCGATCCTTCGTCGCTCCACTATGCAGAGATGCTTCGTCAAGCTCGATTTCAATTGCCGTTTCAGATCTAATAGCTCGAATGCTTGATCGTATTGAAAGTTCAGCATATCTGTATACAACAAGTCGTCCACTTTGGTCTCCATGCGGTCAATCGTACTAATGACATTGCGGAGTTCTCCGTCGGGGTGAATTTTCATAGCCTTGCTATCAAATGGGTGCACGTGAGAGATCCGTGTCAATAAGTTGTGCGATAGTGTGTCGTTGAGCATCTCCTTGGCACGGACATGTCTATACTGGTCGACGGCAACAGCTGTGAGCCCTGTCATCATGTGAAGTCGGGTCGACAACAGCAGAAGAGGTCTATTCTGCTTTCCAGATTCATCTGAAGTCAAATGAAGGGCAAGCATCGCAGTTTGAAGGGCGAATCGTGAGGTGCGGTGAAATTTCAAGAGAGTCATGACTGCCAGAGAGGCTAGGTCAAAGCAAGCCTCGTGTTCGACCTGAGTAGCGATCTTGAAAAGCCGGACTATGCTGTGTAAAAGCTGAGGTATAGCCACGTAGTTCGGCTCGTCCGGTAGACATATGATAAGCAGGTAATGGAACTTGAGGACGTTGGTTTCCACATGGAGCCAATTTCGTATGGTCACCTTACAAAAGTCAGTACGTGTATCATATTACATTTACAATACGCAATGACCTACTCCTTCGGCGAGCTCGGATTGAGGCACATCTGCTCTAGCAGATTCCGTAATGTGGCTCTGAAAGTGCGCCCGTTCTTCCAAATCGAGTCTTTCGACAAAGGCACGAAGGTCACGATAGCATGAACTATGCTGCCGGTTTTCGAGCCAATATTTCTTGCAGAGCAGAAGTAGTTGGCCTTTTACGAAAGCGGTCAGCGACAAATGCGTCAGCCTGGATGACCGCCCAGTCCATTCAACGCCTGAGTCGAAAGCACGGTCGATAATATCACGAATTGGCTCCATGATTCTGCGTTTGTTAATACTGAGCTTGCTTATGGATCAACGGAAAGGTCCTACATTTGTTCGGGAAGTTCGTTCGTGCTAAGCACCTTCTCCGTAGCTTCTATGAGGTCTTTCCAGACGTGCCTATATGGATTGTGTAAGTTAGTAAAGGTCTGAAGCACATAAAAATCAAGCTTGTTGGTGGTGCCTTGCGAAATGCCTCCCAGATAGCAGGTCTTCTTCTCTAGGAGGCATTTCACGCCTCAGTTCTACATACCAGCTCCGGGTCGATAGCTCAGCAAGAGATCTTGCCGGTTCAGGGCTCGCCAGAGCTTGCGAGACCTCGTCTAGGCAAATATACCTGAGCCCAGACCAGTCTACCGACGCCGACACTCTTCTAAGAGACAAATATAACATGTACATATCTCGACGGTATTTCGAACAGAGCTCGATCATATTTTGCGGTATATCTGCGGAAAACCACAGACGGTGAAGCTCACTGAGTCTGTCTTGGCGAGAGAAGATGTCGGCCATAAGCTTCAAGTCTCGCATGTCCTGAACATGACCAGGGTCTCCCTTGAGAAAGTAAGCATGAAGCTGGCCATTTTTTGGGCTCACTTACCAGGTTGCCTGTCTGTCCAGAGAAAGCTGTCTGCAGCGGTTTGAACGCAAGTTCTCTCGGCAACTTCTCGACGAAGTTCATGTCTCTCTTTTCGCGCCGACTCATCTCCACGTAAGTCTCATAGAGCATCTGATTAGCAAATATTTGTGCAAAGACAACACGTTTGTTCGATTTGTATCCATCCTGGCGTGCCTGGATCAATGCCTCAGGGCACGGTCAGTATGAGTTTGAATACCGATGGTAATCTCGAACGTACTACGCGGACATCATCCCAGCATTCTTCTCTCATGGCCGACACAAAGAAAGAAGACCATAAGTCGAGCCTGGCCTTCCGATTCGGCAGGCTTTTCGCAGTATGCTGCCAAGTCTTCTGCACAATCCCACCAGCACTAGGACGATTTTCGAGTGTAGGTTTAATTCTTCTCTCGGCATCTAGATAGATGTGATAGATGTAATTCAGAAGGTCGATGTCTGTGATTGGGAGTTGGCGCTCCAGGAGCTCGTGCAATATCCCGCGAGATTCGAAAGCCTTGTCCGCTCGAAGGCAATTGTCTGCCTTCCATGCCTGCGCCGTCAATCAACACTTGGTCAAGAGATTTGATCTTGGTTCTTTACCAGAAGATATGGATCCGTCGGCCTTTTCTTCAGTTGTCGAGTGATTTCCTTTTCCGCAAATTTCGGCTTTGGATAGTCCCGTTGAGACTTCTGGAGCCTTTCCCAGTTCATTGCCATGTCGGATATGAGGCAATACCGAGAAAGTAACGAGTGCGATAATATAGAGAATGTTGAGGCATTAGAAATGGCCCACGAGAACGTGTGTGTGTTGGAACTGGGGTGGTGAGGTGTGTATTTGAGACCGTGGAAGAGGTCGGTGTGGGGAAGGTTTAGGCTCCGACTTCCACTTTCCCTTCTCGGGCTGTTTGCGCCTGCGATACACCTCACCGCATCTGTATTTCCAAGGTTGCAAGGTCGCTCGAGCACTTCACAAACACCTTGATCGTGCATCTATTTGCACACTCATCGAAATAGTACCTAGGTACCTAAGATCCTCGACATCGCTGACTGGTATATGTTGTGGTTTAACAACATCACCCGCTATGTATTTAGTACCCCGGGCTAGTTTGTACAGTATATATACAGGATAGTACAGGCAGTCGCTACTCATCGCTGGACAATGGAGGAAACAGTGCTCCTTCGTGGCCTCTCCCCAAGCTTATCATAGGCTCTCCGTACTCCAGGTCACAGCCGACCTGGCAGTATTCGAAAGACCGCCTAGATTCGCGGACGCCGAGTTGGTCGAGCAACATTTTAGCCTTGTGAGGCATGAAGGGCTGTAACAGAATGCCGACCATGCGTAGAGCTTCAGCAGCGCAGTAAACTATCTTGTCGACATGTTCTCCTGGAACGCCGGGTGCAAACGTTAAGGCCTTGTCCCATGGACTCGACATTTGAAAGAATCTATTGGCCTGTACACTGTTAGAAACCACGGAGCAACGACTTTGCAGAGCTTAACATCACGTACCGAATGAATGGAAGCCTCCATGTGGCGTAAGGCCATTCTAGGATTGTTCGAGTCTAAGCCAGACTCGACCGCAGCCGGCATGGTAGAGAGAGTGTTGTGGTAAAATGTGGAACACGGTCCTTCCTCCCATTCTTGGATTGGTAGATTTCCGGCCCGTTCAACAGCCCCACGAACACTCCACTTTTTACCACGTAGAACACGAGTAGAGAGGTTACCCAGGGCTCCGAGTAGAACTTTGTTGTAAATACTGATTATCCGAGTGTTGTCGTAGCTCGAATCGGTGTGGAGCCGTCCGTCACGAGCGAGGAAATAGCGCATTACATCAGAACTAAATCGATCAAGCGCCTGGAACGGATCAACAACTCTGCCTGTCGATTTGGACATTTTCGAGCCTCCAAGTGTCCAGTGGCCGTGCGTAAGGATATGTTTCGGCAGGGGGAGTTTCAGTGCCATAAGGAAGGCTGGCCAGTAGATGCAATGGAAGCGCATGATATCTTTGCCGATTACATGACAGTCTGCAGGCCATCCTCCCGCATGATCCGTTCCGGGCGACCAAGGATATCCAGCTTTGGTTGCGTAGTTCATCAACGCATCAAGCCACACGTAGATGGTTTGAGAATCGTCTCCTGGAACTCTGATCCCCCAATTGAGACGATCAGACGGGCGCGATATTGACAAATCTTCAAGCCCATCTTCCACGGCTTGTATAACATCATTCATACGGTATTCCGGCGATATCCAACCTGGGTTCGCCTGGTAGAATTCTAGCAGAGGTTCCCGAAAGGCAGAGAGGCGGAAGTGGTAATTTTTTTCAGACGACCATTCCACTTCGCTTCCAGTCTCGATCGAAGTCTTGTAGATGTCAGTCGATGTCTAGCCCTCGGCCTTCATGCACCTACCATCATCTTGCGACCGGTTGGCGGGTCAAGATAGAGTTGCACGGCAGACTGGGGGTAAAATGCCTCGTCCGTGACAGAATACCATCCTTCATGTTTTGCCGTGTATATGTAGCCCTTCTCTTTGAGCAAGCACTATCGACCATCAGCCTCCCTTGTCGTCACGTTCGCTTGTCCGAGGTCCATACCCAGGCATATTCCACCGCATCCTTATGTTCTCTGTCCGTCGTCCGCACGAAATGATCGTTCGTTATATCCGCTTTCTGGGCAAGTTCCTACAAGCGTGAGAATCTGTGGACAACTGTAGCACCGTGGAGGTCCGTACTTTGAAAATTGCAGCCCCTTTGTCGCAAAAGAGCTTTGGATCGATACCAGCTTTTTCGGCAGCTCTCTGGACCTAGGGTAGCGTGAGCTGTGCTGATATACAGAGGCAGTTTCCAGGCCGACCTTCAGACCGTGTTCATCCGTTCCTGTGCACAGTATAGCTTTGTTGCCCTTTAATTGCTGCCATCGTTTGAGGATATCGCAGAGGATTATTGTGAATAAGTGGCCAACGTGCGGAGCTTCAGAGCCATCAGCGACCTATTGCAAGAGGTAGTTCTGGCGGAGGCACAATGAGCGTACCAGCATTGACGTAGAAGATTGGAGTTGTGATGTAGAACGGTTTGGCGGATGCTGCTTCTAGATCGCGTGGGTATGAAAACTGCCTCCTAGGAAACTGGCACGATCCGCCTATCCATGGGGAGGCTCGACGTATGCGGGCTCCGCTGAAGCGAAACGAAGAAGCAGCCGAAATAAAGGCCCTCGAGCGCATTCTCCTACGATGGCAATAAGACGCGTCAAGCTCCAACCCGATGGAGGACCTCGGAACGGTTGGGCAAAGTCACGTGATGATCGACACCAATGACTAAGCATACGACGTTCCACGCTCCACTGAGTCTGTATTTGCACCACCTTCACCCTCGACACCACTATATAATTGACCTGACATATGGCGGGAAAGAGCTATGGTTATCAGCGTCATTGTACAGCAGTCAATGCCGATGTTTCTGGCTCATCACCATTCAACTTGCAGCTTATCAGCTCTCAAAAGGTGTTCACCCTAGATCTTTTTCTCGCAAACTATTATGTATCTCAAATCATCAAGAGCCAAATCGGTCTCCGCATCAGATTCGTAGGACCCTTCATCTAGGCAGTGATGGGGAGGCCGCAGATCGTGTGCCGACTTGAGAAGGATTCCAATCACCAGCATCAAGGACAAGGCTGTATCCATGATCGAGTGCGCTATTCAAGTGATCTTCCGCGGATGGCTACAGAGCTGCTTTCTGGGACTAGGTTCATGTTGGTACAGCAGCGTTGTGCGAGAATACCCCTCACGATGCCCGCGCTTGTCGGGACATTCTGGACCAGGGCCCTCCCTTTCACTGCCACAGGGTTGCCACCAGACTCGAAGGTTGCGAAGCGAGTGTGGCCTCTCATCGATCATTAAAGATCTCTAACTTATGGTTTCACTTAGACCAATCCTCGGGCGCGGGGCGCGAGATCAATGTTCAAAGCGCGCCAAGCCCCAAGTATCTCCTATTGTGTCCCGATTCGGACTTCACAACACACTTTCCTTCATTTCCACCCTTGTTCTACTCAGCACCTGTCTACTATTTCTATTCGAGGAACCATGTCTTTCTTTGTATTCTGCACCTCGTGGTCTTCCAGAAGACGGTGTAGAGGGCCCTGGAGCGCCTGGAACCAACGTTATTCGCCGATACTGAGGCTGAGGACGAGGATCTTGGGGTTTCTCGCAGTCTCGATCCCTCTATCTCTCTCTCCTATTGGTTCTTATTGAGCTTCTATTCAGAGTCGTCGTTTGCTATTGTACAGCAGCCTTTCCCCCCTTCGTCATTCAACCCTATTGAGCGATTCTCTTGGCCCCCCATGTCCTATTGAGCCCGTTCTGGACCTATCAATATGGCAACCGCTCTGGATATTTCTTTATCTCTTCATAACCTTCCTCGAACATAAAAACCCCATCGAAAACCATTATCAGAAACTCGATATCGACTCAGATCATCAAACTCAGTCAGTCATTCCACACAGTCGACTCCATTCTACCACTCATTCAAGAAAGAAAGCTTTACAACTATCACCAAAACCATCAAACACCATGAAGATCACTGCAATCCTCGCGGCTGCTCTCCTCGCGGTCACCGCCCACGGTGCCGCTGTCGCCAACCCCTTCTGCCACTACCGTGGTCAGCCATGCGGCAAAGCCAAGCGTGATCTCGAGATCGCTGAGCGCTCCGCCGACCCTTTCTGCCACTATCGCGGTCAACCCTGCGGAAAAGTTCGACGCGACATCGAGGAGCGTGAAGCCCACCCCTTCTGCCACTACCGCGGCCAACCCTGCGGCAAAGCCAAGCGCGAGCTCGAGATCGTTGAGCGTGACGCTAGCGCAAAGGCCGAAGCCGAGCCCTTCTGCCACTACCGCGGACAACCTTGCGGCAAAGCCAAGCGTGAGCTCGCCGAGCGCGAGGCCGAAGCCGCCGCAAACCCGGAGCCCTTCTGCCACTACCGCGGACAGCCCTGCGGTAAGGCCAAGCGCGATATCGTCGAGCGCGAGGCGGACCCGTTCTGCCACTACCGCGGCCAGCCCTGTGGAAAGGCCAAGCGCGACCTCGAGGTCCGCGAGGCTGAGGCCAAGGCTGCTGCGTTCTGCCACTACCGTGGACAGCCCTGTGGCAAGGCGAAGCGTGAGCTCGAGGAGCGTGAGGCGGAGGCTAATGCCGAGCCGTTCCCGTTCTGCCACTACCGCGGCCAGCCTTGCGGAAAGGCGCGTCGGGATTTGGAGGAGCTCGAGGCTGATTACTAGGATGCGTATGCAGTCCTTTGTCAGTGACCTCGTTCTGCTTCGTCTCGCCTCGCTTCGACTCAACTCTTCGGCTTCCATATTTCACCGTCTCTTCGATTCTCCGAAAACATTTCATATCGGTCTCGCGTCTTCATCGACATTCGACGCGGATCCAATAGTGTAGCTACTTGGAACGGGACCGGGACCGTCTTTGATATCCTTCTAACGCCACATATTGCGATTACATAGAGGCTCGACGACCATACTATGCCATGTTCAGGCTAAGCTAGTAGTATGTAGAGCAGGCCGGGCCCTTTGCAGTCGATAACAGGCACTTATTCATCCGTCATCGTCTAATCATATCTACTCTTGCTTCCTTGGATTTGAGGGATGGGATGGGATATGGATGGACACGGAGCATTGCCTGACACCGACTTGGCAAGACAATCATGTAAATAACCGGCCTTTTCAATATTACAACTTTGATCTTCACTTGCTGTTTTCAAAACTTGACAGTGGCTCATGGCAGGTTCATACTTCTTTGGTTTCTTGACCTTTCGTTGATGGGTATATAATACATACAGAGGGCTGATTGTCCTAGAGGGACTTGATGCCTGCCTGAATTGATATATTCAGGCTCTCGGATTAGACATTGTGCAATGTGATGTTTTGTTATTTGACCATAAGATCTCAGATGCTGTGTAGCATGAGGTAGATACCCAAAATTTGGTCGAAGAATGGACTTGTAAGTTAGTGTTCGAGTAGGACGGCAACGTGAATAGTCAGCGTGTAACCTGCCTAATGTTGAAGACATGAGTGGACAGACTTGCCATGTGCTTTTATCGTACCTGCATAAAAAGTTCCAGTCCTCTTATTCCATGCTCCCTACGGGAATAACTATTCGAAGCTATTACAAATGCTCAACAGCGTGCCAATTCATTTAATTAAATAGTGAAATACTTCGCTGTATAACCCAGACCATCCATGAACACATTCAACTCTCAATTATAGACCCATCATCCCGTCACAGCCCTCACGACACCTTTCCCGATCCAGCCAGATCCGAACTGCGGTGCGGCTCCACCCTGTCCCCAGCACTCGGGCCCGACAGTCTTGGCACGCGAGCCTCGACACCAAAACTTATCACCAGGCTCCGGACCCAATCTACCTGCCGCGAACAGCGAGAACGACAACAACTCTCCACTCCACCCACCATGGCCGCCGCGATCAAAGCCCTCAATGCGAAGATTCGCTCGAACAAGTACCTGGATTACTTATGCTCGACTCGTACGTACCACCACCCTGGAAGCAAACAGAGAGAGGAGTTATAGCCGGAGGAGTTATTGCGGTCGCAGTCCCATGATGACAGGAGATGGAGGTTGGAGGAGGAACAGAAAGGGGATATGAGGGGCATTGGAGCGCATGGGATTAGCACGTGCAATGCTGATAATAAGTAGACTTCTGGGGTCCGGCGAGTAACTTTGGTATCCCCATCGCAGCGGTCGCGGACATGTCCAAGGACCCGGAGATGTGAGCATACCCACGCATTCCTTGCCTACACACACTACGCCAGACCATACACCCTTCTACTTACTCCCTGCACCCTCCATACCCTCCTCTCATCCCCAACTCCACCTCCATCTCCATCACCATCTCCAACCCCGAACCTCAATCTAACACCTCCCGCAGTATATCCGGCCGCATGACCGCCGCCCTCTCCCTCTACTCCGCCGTCTTCATGCGCTACTCGCTCGCCGTCACACCCAAAAACTATCTCCTCTTCGGCTGCCACTTTATCAACTGCGGCTCGCAACTCACCCAGGGCTACCGCTTCCTCAATTACTGGAATTTTGGCGGTAGGGAGGCTGCGCTGCAGGCCAAGGGCCTCGAGCAGAAGGTCGAGGGCAAGGTGGCGGAGGGCGTGGAGAAGGCGAAGGAGGTCGCTGGAAAGGTTACGAAGTGAGCGGAAGAGGGGGGAAGGGGAAGGGGAGTGGAGGGTATATGGAGGGGAGAGGGGTGATGGGAAGGGGATATAAGCAGGGGCTGGAAAGAGATGGCGAGGTGGGATTGCGGATATCCGAATATTCTTTCTGTGTGATATTAGTGTGGCATATTGGGAAATGCAAAGGATTCGGAACAAGACATACAGCCATACGTCTTGCTGCCAGCTGATTGAGGCAGAGTCTTCAACTCGTACGGCTGTGAAGAACACCAGCCACCACGGCAAGGGCATCATATCGCACCTCAGCAAAGACTACTATTTTAACAGAGAGCCCCTGATTACGGCATGGAACGATTCCTGTTAGAATAAGCCAGCTACACAGGTATCTAGCAGTCTGCATCCAACACATCACTGAGTACCATCATATCCAGCCGAGGCCTGTACCAGCACATCAACAACTCAACTCATACCATCCATATTCTTCCATCTCACTGTATATATACATCTACATCAAACTCGACCTCCCCCCGATTTCACTCCCCCCCTGCCCACTCGGCATATCCCCATTCCTGCCCTCCACAAACTCCCCATAAATCGCCTCCAGCCTCCTTCTCTCCTGCGCACTGATACTGCTCCTGGTAGTCCCCAACGAGCTCTCAATATGCTTCCACTGGATCTCCGGCTCCTTGTTCTCTGCCTCTCCATTCTCCTCCGGTCCCCCCACTTTATCCGAGGCGTCGTGTCCAGGCCGCTGGGATTGCGCTTGCAGCTGTTTCTGCTTTCGGCGCATGGCTTGTAGCGCTGCGATTTTGGATGCGATGATTGCGCGTTCGGTTATGGCGGAAGGCGTTAGGGGGAGGGGGTTGTTGGGGTCGGGATTGGAGTCAGAAGGATCGGGGGAGTCGCCGTATTTGAAGTATGTGAACTCGGGGATGCCTTTCTCTTTTGACTTGTTCGTGCCGTTGCCGTTGACAGCCGCGTTCTTCTTGCCCGGCCCGCTCTTCGACGGCTCGCTGAGCTCTGTGTCGCCGAGCACGTCGTGGATAGCTTCGAGCTGTGCGTTGTAGACCACGGCTTGGAGGTCTGCGCCCGAGTAGCCATCTGTACGCTGGGCGATTTCGCGGAGGTTGGAGCCTGCGGGGTCGGTTTGCAGGACGGAAGCAGCGACGTGGAGTTTGCGCGTTACGGCTTTTAGGATGTCGATTCGCTCTTCGAGACCGGGGAGGTCGCATATCAGACTCTTATCCAGACGTCCGGGACGAAGCAGCGCGGGATCAATGAGGTCTGGTCGGCTTGTAGCAGCGAGTACGTAGACGCCAGAGAGTCCTTCAGCACCGTCCATCTGTGTTAGCAGTTGATTGACGACTCTATCCGTCACTCCAGTCGAGTCATGTCCTCGCTTCGGCGCAATACTGTCAAACTCATCGAAGAACAGGACGCAGGGCCTCGCGGCTTCGGCACGCTCGAAGAGATCTCTGACGGATTTCTCCGAGGCTCCTATGTATTTGTTGAGAATCTCAGGCCCTTTTACAGATATGAAGTTCAGGCCGCATTCGCCCGCTACAGCAGAAGCCAGAAGAGTCTTGCCGCAACCGGGGTAGCCATACAGTAGGAGACCTGAACGCAGGCGGAGTGGACACTGAGCGAAGATGGGGGCGTACGTAGTTGGGTATTGCAGGGTTTCGAGGAGGATCTGGCGGGTTGTGTGAAGTCCGCCGATTGAATCCCAGCGCGTCGTCGAGGACTGCAGCGTCACATTGCGGAGGGAGGCAGGAGTAAAACCTGAGAGCGCACTTGTATAATCTCCGCGAGTAAGGTAGACACATGTAGAGTCCGAGGTCTCGCCCACGGAGCGGATCAAGGCTTCATTGCGTGCCCGGGAGGTCAGAAGCACAAGATCTCCGGGCATATACCCGTCTGTTTGGCCAGCAAGTTCGAGGAAGTCGATCGCGGAGTCTACCACAAAGCCATCTTCTGCTACAGTGTCGTGCTGAATGCTAGAGGCACTATGCTGGCTTCGGTGGCTAGAGGTGCTTGGCCTGCTATGTGAAGGTGATGGCGGAAATGCGTGTCCTGTTCCTAACAAGCCATTTCGTGTACCATGCATCGTTTTAGACTTCTCGTCTTGGTGTGCCAGCATCTCTAGAACCTTCCTCCTGCCATCTTTGTTTGGAGCTTTCAGACTGATGATTTCTCTTACGATGTGTCCCCCAATGATGACGTTATTCAGAGCCTCCTTCCCTTGTGCTGTTGCCAAGAGTACCACACCAGAGTCCATATAACAGTATTGCCTAATCATAGAGACGATGCATTCGCTGATGTGACGGCTTCGTCCATTCTCATTTCCGACCTGAAGCTCGGTCTCTGCCGGACACAGCTTGTCGAGATCATCCAAGACAACCACAGCAGAGCCGCCAGATCTAGCACCCCAAGAAGCAGACGCGAAGAGTCTGTTGAGAGTTTCTTTGATAGTTGCAACTCGTGTCTCATCGGTGACCAGCTTGCTACATGGAAAATAGATGGTGTTGAAGAGGTATTCGGTGCGTAGTTGATGTGCTAAAAGTTGGGCACATTTGGACTTTCCCGCCCCAAGACCACCTGTTAGAAGCACGGAAGATTGATGGGTTAGATGCGAGCGTAACTGGCTGATGAGTGAATCTATTCCGACCAGCTTTGGTGGAATATGTGGCAAAGCTTCCCCTTGCTGTTGGCTCTTCAAAAAGCTCAAAGGTTGTGCTACTTCGGGGCCTACTTCTAGTGGTGGTTTTCTTTCTGAAAACAAGACCCACGCGACTCCTGTAAACGGTTGAGGCGGGTCGAATTTTAGGACTCCGCCTTGCCAACCAGTAGTTGCTTCATCCGGAGCTGGCAAGATCATGCCATTTGTGACTGGGCCATCGAGAAGTCCGTTCTTTTTGCCATACATGGCTCGTATTCGTGAAATTGCATCCTCCTGCTCTTGCTTTGACTCCCCACCAAATTTGAGGGCTGTAGCACCGGAGGTTCCGGTCAGTGAGAATGGACAAATTCTAATCGTCTTGACTGTATGTTCTTTGGACTCTTGCTTGTTTGTGACACTGGTGGGTTTCAAGGCAGACGGTTTCGCGGTCTGGCTAGGAGCAGCCTCGATGCGAACAAGACCCCCGACGAAGCCTTCGAAACCGAGGACCTTGCACAATTCCGAGGATAGTGAAACATGACGACTATCTGGGGCGTCCTCCCACGCTCCAAGTTTTGCTACAACCCGAGCAGCAGGCTTCTCTTGTTGCTGTTCCTTTTGCATATCAATTGGTTCTTGAAGTCCTGCAGGTTTGACAACAGCGACGGAGACCAATGTGACACCTCTCAATGCTTTGGTGAACATGACGTCCTTGTCCACCCAGACCCTGAGGCCCTCAGCACATCCGTACTCGTCGTCGAACCATTCTTGCGCAATTCTCCTGTCGACTCCGCGCAGAAAGATGACTCCACGGCTGGCAGTCTCTTCTTTGCCACCGCGTCGTCTTACTGTGCTTGCTGTACTTTTTCCACTTTTTCGCGAGGCTCCACCCACGCTTCGACTCTCTCGCGCCGAGCTTCGATCGGACTTTTGTCGGGTCTTGGGAGCGACAATGACCTCTGCGTCAGGAGAGATCTTCACAAATAGTGAGCCCTTTGGGGGTGCAGGGGCGACCGAGGTCACTGTTATGTTCGCGGTAGTCGTCGGAGAGAGATGGAGGGTCAACGGATGAGGAGATTGATCTTGTGGGTTTGGTAAGGCCCGTATCTGTGACAAGAAATTTAGTTCTAGGAATTGGGCATGTAGCTCAATCATCTCCCAGTCTATCGGCGTGAGCGGCTCAATGTTAATGGTATGTGCCTGCGGAGGATCCAGGTGCAACGAGATCCCAACCTTCTGCCCGTCGTTCAAGCCAATGAGTCTGGCGAAGGTCGTGTCCACTTCTACGGCCTGTACATCTTGATCCCTAGCTGTGGCAGTTCCTCTCGTGCCGCTTAACCCATCCCGACTCACTACCGGCGCAAGCCTGCGCTTGCTCTGCATGCCCGTCCATCCTAAAAAGACCGATTTGTGGGGGCTTGGGGTCTTGGGCTCAGAGACAGAAGGTGGGGTAGGTTGGCGGTAGGAGAGCTCGACAACGACGTTTTGTGCAATCTTTACTTTTCTTAGCCCGGCTACATGTGGGAAGGCTCTAGACGTACAGCGTTTGCATTGACTAGAACCGAAACCAGAGAAGACGGAAGGTTGACAAGGCAATTCTTTAGTGTTTGCTGCAGGGCAATTTCAGCTTGCACAACCTGGCCGGTCGGCTTCTTCACCACCGGAGCCATGTCGCGAACAGGAGGCAAAGCTATCCGAGGACTGAGCGAGTACTCGGCAGTACTAAGGAGCTGGTTCTCAGTAGAAATATCCTAGGCACCTTCGTCGAACGTGGTTATATGCTGTATGGGCATTACTGTAGGGTATAACAAAGCCCATTGAAGCATCTTAGGCGCGGGCTGTATAGGTGTTTAGTATTCCTTGATCAAAACCAGCTCTTTCGTAGATGCGATTGAGCTCCGCATGCCGAGGTTGTCATGCCGCTGGACTAGGCGGTCGCGATGGGCAGAAAGAAGGCCCTGGATGGCGCAGATGGCCAATGAGCACCCAGCCGTGCCAGCCCCCCTACGCGTTTTGACGCGTTGCGAGCGTGAATGTGCGCGAACATTGCTGGCGTATAACCCCTCGTAGATCCTCTACTTCTCCAGCGCTTGCCAACACTGGAGCATCGGACTATCGCATTACTTGTCGTCGCATTCAACATATTTTGAAGAGGCAATGGCGCTCATTACAGAACGGGCACTCGTAAACTACGAGGAACAAGAAGGTTAGTAGACACTGTCAGCTGTTGCGCATTGAGATTCACAACCCCCCTCTGTTAGCCGCTTTCGTGGACTTCCTCCAGAATTTCAAGTCTTCTTCGACAGAAGCTGCAGAGCAGCTTGAAAACCTGAACATCAACGGTGATGGCGACAGCGACGAGTACGATATGGTGGACGACGCAGACGATCCCGCTCCCAACCCACAGACACGCAGTCGCCGCTCAAAAGCCAAATACATGAACATGTTACAGGACGTTGCAGATCGCCTACGGACTGAGGTTATAATAGACCTGAACGACCTCGAAACGGTAGGCCGAGCCCAAATCGAAAGGCTAGACAGATCATTGGAGACTCACGCAGTGACAGTACGAGAAAGCCATCGCAGACGATGTGCACCAGTATAGGCTCGTGGAATCTATCGAGCAGAACGCCCATCACTATCTCGACGTCCTCTCCAGAGCGGTAGACAAAGTCTTGCCGCCACCTACTCGGGACCCAAACTTCAAAGACGACGTGCTGGACATCATAATGACTCAACGATCCAAGCGCAACGATCGAATGCAGGAGATGCAGGGGGGCGAAGAAGGTGCGCAGCCAGCACCAGAGTCGGTGTTTCCACCAGCTCTGACTCGGCGCTACACCTTGAATCTGAAGCCCAGGATACCGTCAGGCGCGAGCAGCCAACGCAGCATGAAGGCCCTTGCCGTGCGCAACGTAAGAGGCGAGCATCTAGGACACCTCATCACGGTGCGAGGGATTGCCACCCGGGTTTCGGACGTCAAGCCCTCTGTCCAAGTCAATGCTTACTCCTGCGATCGTTGCGGATCCGAAATCTTTCAACCAGTCACCACGAAGCAGTTCACTCCCCTGCATGAATGCCCTTCAGAAGAATGTAAAAAGAACAACACCAAGGGTCAACTCTTTTTATCTACGAGGGCATCGAAATTTCTTCCATTCCAGGAAGTCAAGATTCAAGAAATGGCCGACCAGGTGCCCGTAGGCCACATCCCGCGACAGCTTACCATTCACTGTCATGGTGCGCTGGTACGCCAGATTAATCCGGGTGATGTTATTGATGTAACTGGCATCTTTCTTCCAACACCTTATACCGGTTTCAAAGCCATTCGGGCAGGCCTCCTCACAGACACGTATCTTGAAGCTCAATTCGTTCTGCAGCACAAGAAAGCCTACGACGACATCGTGCTCGCCCAACCGACCTTGAAGAGGATGAACGAGCTCGAACAGAGCGGCCAATTATACGAATATCTCTCGCGATCCATCGCTCCTGAAATTTTCGGTCACGTCGACGTGAAGAAGGCACTACTCCTTCAATTAATTGGTGGCGTGACCAAGGAAGTGGGCGATGGTATGCGCATTCGTGGTGACATCAACGTTTGCTTGATGGGTGACCCAGGTGTTGCCAAATCTCAGCTCCTGAAATATATCACCAAGGTTGCCCCCCGGGGCGTGTACACAACTGGTCGTGGAAGCAGTGGCGTTGGTCTCACTGCTGCCGTGATGCGGGACCCGGTTACTGAGGAGATGGTACTCGAAGGCGGTGCACTTGTCCTCGCCGATAATGGTATGTGTTGCATTGACGAGTTTGACAAAATGGACGATAGCGATCGGACTGCCATTCATGAAGTCATGGAGCAGCAGACGATTTCCATTAGCAAAGCTGGTATAACAACAACGTTAAACGCCCGCACCTCGATTCTCGCAGCCGCCAATCCCCTTTATGGGCGATACAACCCTCACATCTCTCCAGTTGAAAACATCAACTTACCCGCAGCTCTACTTTCACGTTTCGACGTACTCTTCTTGATCTTGGATACCCCCTCTCGAGACTCCGACGAAGAATTAGCACGCCATGTGACTCATGTGCATATGCACAATGCTCATCCCGAGGCCCCTGGAGGTGTGGTCTTCACGCCGGCTGAGGTTCGACAATGGGTCGCCCGTGCTCGCTCGTATCGGCCAACTGTACCCAAGGAGATTTCCGATTACATGGTTGGTGCCTACGTACGGATGCGTCAACAGCAAAAGAGAGATGAGGGATCGAAGAAAGCCTTCACACACACATCCCTGCGTACCCTCCTCGGTGTGGTTCGTCTCTCGCAAGCCCTGGCTCGTTTACGGTTCGCCGAGGAAGTCATCTCTGAGGATGTCGATGAAGCTCTCCGTCTCACCGAAGTCAGTAAAGCCAGTTTGTATGCTGATGAGAATCGCCGGGATGATTATACGCCGAGCAGCAAAATATATCACCTCATCAAGACCATGGAAGCTAGCGGTGCTGCGGCCGTTGGAGATGGGGCTAGGGGCGAGCTTGATTTGCGAAGAGTTCGGGAGCGTGTGCTTGCGAAAGGATTTACTGCAGATCAGTTCGAACAAGCAATCGACGAGTATTCAATGCTCGATGTAAGTGCATTCAATGCCACCTCTCCAATCAGAACATGTAAACTAACTTGTATTAGGTATGGCAAACCACTGGCGAGGGCACTCGATTGGTTTTCATTGAAGCTGGAGACGACGATCAGGACATGGACGATGACTTCCAGGGGACCTAGTGTGGAAGTAGCCTCTTCGTAAGGCATGGCGCAATTGGAGTTATAGATATGACTGGGCTCGGTTCTCTAGTTGTTTCTAGTTATGGTAGAGGCGCGCTATGGGTTGATGATAGCGGAGAAGGATTCCCACAGGACATTTTATATAACGTTGCGATGAGATGCAGGGCGTTTTGCAATATCTCGAGGTTGTCCCCATCTTTTAGCTGAAGTCTCATAGTCTTGTGAGGCTTTCAACATCGAACACATGTGCATCTGAATGCCAAGCTTCGTCTCCAGCTTCACACAGAACTAGTCGTCATCGTGCTTCACATGCGCCGGCCACCTGCATCTCGTGTGCTCACGAACCAGCCTAAGACTCCAAGCTCCCAAGACGTATTCATTCCAAGGTCGTCTTTATAGTCGCTAACAGAGTCGCTCCATCTCACCTTCCTTAAGCGGTTTACTCGTAAGCCACCATTTTCGGCCTTAACCTTGGATTAATCTTGCGCGATAAGCTCCGACTGTCAACCTCAAAATTGTAGCCTCCCTTGCTACCACCCCTTGCAGTTTCTTCTCCTTCGATCCGCGTCTCCTATCTCAATCGCAAAGATGGCGCAGACCGACACCTTTGCCACTTTCCTCATCATCGGCCGTACAGCTCCCCTCCATCGTCTTCCCCGCAAACAAACAAGCTAACCTAATCCAAGCTACCTGCTTCTTCCTGGGAATCCTTTTCGCATCCTTTCCCTATGACTACAATGTTCTCTGGACGACGCCTGCGGACAAAGAAGCTTACTTCAAGATCCTCGAGGATCATATCAAATTCTTGTATGCCTCGCCGCCGCTCATATCGCGCATCCTACACATCGTCATCGGCACTGGCCTCGTTGGTTTCCTCATGAAGCTGTACCGCGCAACCGAAGCAAACTACCTCTTCGATGGCGCCTCGCTCGTGCTCTACTTTGCCGGAGTTTTGGTCTACCTTACGAACATCGTCAAGGGTTTCCGGGTGGTGACCGTGGGTATATATGGAGCTGACCACGATCTACCTGAGGGGGCGGCGGACGACTACATCTCGAGGGAGGATACGCTGAGAGTCTTCGCGGCCAGCAATACCATTCTGGCGTTAGTCCTGGTCGGCGTGTTGGTACTGCAGGCTGGACAGTGGTACGCGTTGAGGAAAGAAGAGGCGGAAATCGCGGCTATGGATCAGGCGGCCGAGGAAAAGAAGAAGGCGGGTAAGAAGAAGCAGTGAGCGCCTTCGGACGGGTAGATATTTGCTGTTCTTTGGGTACATGAGTTGGCTTGGGTCACGACGAGATATACCCACACACGTCGGGGGAGACGGTCAGGAGGAGGTGTTTGCATTGAATGGTGGTGGCATTCCCCAAAATAATATGCTGGATTATGTGGCCGAAGGAAAGCATACGACCGAGTTCAGCGAAGTAAAAAATATGGGGTAATAGTTCTACGAAGTCAACAGCTTCACTCAATCTCATATTCCAGGTTTTCCTTTTCTTAGTCTTGTTACTTGTCAGGCATAGGCGTTGTTCTGTACTGCCCCTTTCCCTGTTTCTTGCGCACCACCGATAGCATGGCTGTCTCCGGCGCAGCCTTCGCTACCAGATCATGTGAGTTCAGCTCACAAGCACTGTGTGGCGGTTGGGTAAGAGGTCACTCCGGACCTAGTATTGTACATGATCACACCAGCATCGAACTATACAAAGACCATGTGATGTCTTTGTTGCTCACCGGTGGCAGGAACCTGATCCATGACCGGGTGGTAGTACCCCTTATCCCAGATATCACCACGGCATACTGGAACCAGAAGGCAACATACGACTCGCTATAGTCTGTTATCATAGCGTTGGTGCGCTTCGCGGACGCCGATCAGTGTCTGTCCCGCTCACCGCTGGCAGAAGGTTGGCTGGAGCCCCAGTGACTGAAATGTCTGTATCGTTCCTTCCCCTTTCGTCACCTGCCCTCTTTCACCTCGAAAAGTTTGGGCTCCCGAGAAATAGCCGGCTCGCAAGAGCTGCAGGTGTTCAGTCTCCTATGCCAAAATTAATCACCGCCGCCGACATCCCAGTCCCCCGCAAGGTGTCCCGATAACACGCAGCAAGCTCGGTCCGCATCACCAACAGGACACTTCACACCCTTCAGTAGGTACTATTCTCACTTATCTCTGCTCCCTGCCCTCTGCCCTCTTGCCCTTCACACAATGCTGTCCCAAGACCTGCGCAAGCGGTCTCAGAACAAGCTGTTGAATAAACAGCTCTCCAGCATCACGAATACTCTCACACAGGCAGCGCAGCGCCGCGAGCTGGAGATCATGAAGAAGAGCGGCCCGAAAGGCATCAACGGAACACCAGCAGGTGGAGTTTTGCGAGGCGGTGACGGCAAAGTGCCACAACCCGATCGAGCGACCCAGAACAAGCGCAAAGAAGCCGTTGACCTACACCTTCCGATTCAACAGAGCTCCAGCCTGAAGGCTCTGGTAGAGCATCATGAGGTCGCTGGCCTATCTATGGTTGCCAACGGACAAACAACCAATCTCGATGACGTGGTGGATGACCGTCCTATTGACCTAGACGCTCTCTTTGCGAGGCTCACCTCTGGAAAGCCAAATGTCGGTCAAGGCGCGTCAACGAATGGCAGCGAATTAGGGGATAATAGGACCACGTCTTTCACTCTTACCCACGGCGACGATGCAGTCAAGGCGCCGAGCAGCCCATCAACGTCGGATGATGCTACCACTCTACAGGAGATGCTCGCAGATATCGAGCGCTTGCGCCGCTCTGAGGCCAAAGAAATGTCTGTGTCCCTCAACGATCTTGCATTGACACAGAAGCCGGTCGGCCTTGATGGTACCCGTCACTCTACGGTAGCAAGCACACTCGACGAGAGTAACGTTCTCGATGAGCTTCGTGCTCGCGTTGCGAAGATGAGTATTGCGAAGCCTCTAGAGCCACTTGCTACGAATACTGGCCCGCAGTTCCAGATCTTCAATGGCGTTACCAATGACATACCCGATCACGTTGCGCTGGGCTCGGGTAGTATGGCAACTGTTGACGCAGTGAGTTGAGATTCTCAAATGCATTTCTTCACTAACGTCGGTACCCAGGCCCCTTCTTACGAGGAAACCGAGCTGCAATGCGGACCAGTCGATACGACGCACGGATCGATCGACAACCAAGTCTTACCGTATGTATTCATTCTATCCCTTGAAATGGAGGGTCTTCCATGGGAGACGCTCCTAAACTGGACCAAATACTTATTCTCTAGCGAACCCGATGGCTACAAAGCCCTGCAAGAAAAACAGGCCTACATAGAGAGCGAGGAGGCCAAGCTCAACAAGATCATCGAGGAAGTCTCAGCCGAAGAGGCCAAATACCACACAACCGTGGACAAGAAGCAACTCCTCAATCACATCATTGTCACCAATATCGCTGCTGATGCAGGAGAGGAAGAGCTGCAGTGTGTCTTCTCATATTACCAATTGTACATGTGAGTCCACCTCGTCACAGTTACTTGACTGCAGCCCTGTCTCCTTGACACGGACTAATACCTGCAATAGCCACGGCATCACAATCTTGAAAAAGAAGCATCCCCAGAACGGTACCCGCGCCGCGTACATCGACTTCTATGATCGCATGTCCGCCTGGAATGCCTCTCGGGTGATTGATAGCATCTTCGGACTCAAGTTGCGTGTTCGCTTAGCTGTTGATGTCGATATCCCGGAGAAGAACATGTTGCTACTACATGCGGCATCCCAGGAGAAGAAGCGCAAGGAAGCTGCCTCTGGGGTTGATCGTGCTGATCGTGACGGTGGATGGTTCTAGGCTGAGGCGAGACGGATGTTGATATCAAGACTCGCGCAGGTGATGGAATTATCATGGACTTGTGCAACTAGGCGTATACATTGGGCTTCGATGAAGCAGGCAACAGATGTTGATGTCACCTTAGCTATGTAGCTTGGGTATGTGAGAGGCTCCACGAGGTATGCCTGGTTGGCGAGGACTTTTGATCAGACTGCCTAGGCTCATTGCCACGGATGTATTGTGGATTGTTCTAGGACATGTCTCCTAGTGTCAGTGTCTATGTGGCATCTACAAGTCAAGCTATTGCAAAAGGAGATAGAGGTTAGAAAGAAACGTTTCACAATGCCAGTGCTTCGGTGACCCATCTTGTACCAAACGCCGGCTTGCTACCTTGATCTCTGTGGACTTAGCACGTGCGATCGATTCTTTGGGATAAGCTCAGAAGCACTCCCAGCAGAAGCCCACGCTGAGTCGTCCTGCCGTAGGCTGGTAGTCATGGACCCCACTTACCCCGGATCTACAGTGCCGGATCTGAGAGTTGGAGGACTAGCGCAGATCTGGATATGGGCAGTTGTGTTTCGGACCTTGAATATGAGCTTCAGGAAAGGGCCAATGGAGAATAAGAATGAAACAGTGCAGACGCTACTCGATCCTCATCATGTATGTCAATAATCATAATCGAATAAGATATCCTAGGCTTAACCCACTTTCAGGGCCCACGAAAACACCATAACCCCACCCCAGCCCGCAGAGCGCAAAGACATGTCCATGCCTTGGGGATATCACAAAAAGACCCGTTCATTCATTCATTCCGTCCAGAACCAGAGAATGAAAACCACCCTCATCCTTGGCACTCCTTTTTCTCGTGATGACCACCCTCTGTCACATCCACCAACTCATCCGCTCTCGAATTTGTTCAGCTACTCGTCTACCCTACTTCTTCCCATTAAACAACGCCTTCGCCTTATCCACCAAACCACCCTCCTTCTGCCCAGCTCGTGTTCCAGCCCCATGCTCAGCCTGGCCCTGCCCCTGCCCCTGACGCTGAACAGCCTCGGGGTCGAGATTGCCCGCTCCGCCGCGTCCGTAGTGGTGCGGGCCGTGGTCTTCGCGGTGCGCCGGTGCCACGACGTCCTGGCTCGCGCGCGCGATTTCGGGGTGGTTAGGGTCGTTCTTCACGATGTTGCCGCTGCCGCCGCGGCCGGTGGTGTATTGGTCGCTTTTCAGGGTCGGCGTGACGAGGTCGTTGGGGTTGGTGTGCTTTGTGGGGTCGTCGCGGCCGAAGTTTCCTGTGGAGGGGTTAGTTGGAGAGGTCTGGAGTCTGGGGTCTGGGCGGAGAGAATAGAGGTAGATGGGAAGATCAGGGGGAGTTTGGGGGAGGTAGTATAGTGCCATGTTGTCAGCTACGAGATCTGGCAGGGAGAGATACTGGTCAAGTCTCTTGCTGTCTGCTAGGTCTCGTTGTAGCTGGTAACTTGCTTCCTTGGACTCTCGCTGGAAAGTTGCTATGGGCAGCCGAGTCGACATTGGGACTGGAGAGAATGTGAGCTTACCAGCACCACCGCGGCCATATGAGGCTATGCGCTGGTTGTCTGCTGAGGGACGAGGAGACATGACTGTTCTTGTCTGGTGGACAGTAGACTCAGAGAATCAGGTGCAGATACTCGGCTCGAACAGCTTTTGTGGTTCAGGGAAATCGAGGAACTGGTAGTCTCTGGAAACCCGAGAAGAGAGGTGGGAAGTCCGAGGTTGAAGTACGGCAAGAGAAGTGCAGAGATTGACAAAGAGCGGCAGGAATGACGCGAGCAAAGACAAAGTGTAGCTCTTATACAAGCCCCCGGCTTGGCTCTCACCGCAACCCAGTAATCAGGGTCTCGAAATTGGCCTGGCTGTTCTTCCTGTGCCCCTCATTCTGCCCGGTCCAGGACAGCCAGAGGCCGTGCCACGAGGAATCGTCGGTTGCTAGACTCCAGCGTGACCAGCAGACGCAGATTCATTCGCACGCCTGCCATCAACGCGTTTGCCCAGGCACGCCGACAGCAGACATATGCTAGTGGCTCTTAGCTGGCATTTTGAGCGCCAGAGCGAACGAACTGGCGGGTGGTTTGGAGCGCATGGCCTGCTTCCGGAGTTTCTGTTAGCTAATTTGACATGAGGAACCCGGCGGGGAACGACAGCGGGCTGTAAGACAACAAGTATTCCATCAAGGCTGTTCGGTGTCGCATCAGGGCTTTGGAAAATTGCGCGATAGTCTGATTCTGCCTTTGAGTCGATTCTCCTTTTCTGCCGGGCAGCTCGATCGCTTTTGAACGTCCTCGGCGAGGATAGTTGCTTTTTCTGATGGGCGAGCGACGTGTGATACTGTAACGTGATGCAAATGCAAATACGTAAGCAGGGCCGCCGCAAGCGAGCATGACCTGCAGGAACAAGGCACAGGCAGCCGAGTGGTGGTGTGAAGAATCTATTCATCTTCATATTCATCTTCGAAGATCTATGGTGGGAAAGAACAGAGCCCCATGTATGGTAATGTACAGTCCATCCCAATATCCTGGCCGGTGCTCCCGTCGCCTGTGGTACTTATGGTTGTGCTCGATACCCGCATCTAGGAACGCCGCGCCCATTTGCAACCCAGAGCCCGAAACGCAACCCCATAGTCGTACAAGATCAACTGACTCCATACTCTTACAATGCAATTAGATAAGACAGCCCAACTCCAACGCTAGACATGCAGAACGAGAAACTATCAAGGCGAAAATCTATCTAATGGGAACAGTGCGTCAGGGGATTGAGAAACCACGACCGAAGTCTAAAGGTGTAGTGATGGTGTCGAGAAGTGATGGTGTCGAGAAGTGATGGTGTCGAGAAGTGATGGTGTCGAGAAGTGATGGTGTCGAGAAGTGATGGTGTCGAGGAGGCAGCCAAGTGATGTGAGAAGACACTTGACATCTGGACCGAACAGAGGAGCCTTTGGAGATTTGTTCGAAGGCGACAGCGTCGGTCCCCATGTTGACTATCGATGGTAACGTGACTTGGATGTATAAGCATGGGTATAGGTCGCAATGTGCTTCTATGGACATACTTTTGGTGATTCGGTAGAGCAATCGATCTTATCCACCGTCCCTGGGTTGTGGTTCTTCATCGCCAGCCCTAGCCAAAGACATTGCTGAGGCCGAATAACGAGACATGACTCTAGCAGGCGCGCCTCCGTCTCTTGGTTGCGGTTCGGTGTAGGAGAGCGGACTGGTGTGGGAGACGAGGACTCGCATGATGATATGGATGGGTGGTATGTTTATGTGATAATGTATATGAAATGGTGTCCCGTCAAGGTGGCTGTGAATGCTGTGAATTCTGTGAATGCTGTGTCGATTGATTGTATTGATATGGGCGGACCGCAAGGTTGAAGTGCTGTGCTGTGCAATATCCCTTCATGATAGCTAGGAGAAGAGCATATAAGTACAAAGGTGTTGAGGCCTGCTCGAAGCGCGCCACACTAGACTACTGCCTCATCGCGTCCTTCATCAGCTAAGAATTCAGGCAAGTGTCGCCTTTTCCAGGCTATGACGGTGCTATTGGGGATAGTTTAGTCGGTGGTGAGGAGCAACTCTCATGAAAGGAGATTGTGACACAGCCACGGCCCAATAGGGCGAGTGGCCATTGGCTTGACATGGGCGGACAGAGGCTCTCAGGTAGGCGGAAGGCAGCTATGAGACGTTTCTTCGAGAACGAGCTTCTCGGCGTGGCAGGGGTTGTGATGGCGACTCCATGTGTTCACCGCGTTGGACGGCCTCGGAAACAGCCCATGGGTCACTAGACGGATCCAAGCCACATAGGAGAAGCCAAGAACACGAGCGAGACCGAGGCACGGGGCTCCAGGTGAAGGCAGCAACCTTTGTTGCCAGTAGAATCCCCAGCCGGCGGTGGTTCGCTGCCTGGAGGTATCCTCAGGTTGATGTCATGAAGACTCTAGGTGCGGCTGTGCACAGCTGAGTGGCTAGGGCAGACTACGAGGCGGGATTTGCAGGCCGGAAAGATTTCGGAATGGGCCGACCAGATTCTTGCGGTTTGATGATAAAGAGCGGCGGACCGATCATTCAACTACACTCAATAGTGACTGAGCTGGCAGTGTGTTCACCGGAAGAACACAGCCCGCCCAGGGGTGACTTGGGAGAATTGTTGTCGGGCGTGTTGTGTTGTTCCCGCTGCGCCTCTGCGTTCCGGCACGGAACCCTTATCGATAAACGACTGCCGCAGAAGCGAAAGACCAGACAGGCCACCAGACTTCTTCTGGAGTTCCGAGCGACTACACCTCACCCGCGCGCGAACGAAGAACGAACAGAGCACCACCGGGCTGGCAGACGGATCAAGTACGGGTTTCGAAGCCATGTTCAAGCTGGAGTAGTCCGACTCCCAACTGTGCGGAAGGCCTCACGATCGATCTGAATAGCGATACTATGGGTGGTGGGAGTGCGTCATTGCCGTTGAAAGTCTAACAGCTCCCCTCTCTTCGTACAGTAAATTAGCTACATGCCCTGATGATCATTCCTTGTGCATTTACTAACCTCTGGCCACCGTCTCTAGGCTGATGGTCTGGATTGATGTCCGTAGGGCTCATCGTGGACGTCTTCAGGGCCGGGACCTGGCTATACGATTGCTTTGAGGTAATTGGAATCTCTTTGAGATATATAGGAGGAAGAGCTTGAGGAAGAGCCTGTTCTGTTACAATTCTCTAATCGCAAGTGAAGGTATTCGGAAGTGGATTGTTCGAATAGTGTTCAGTTCTCACTGACTTCGGATGGAAGGTCAGACACCGCTTGCATTTATACATCTAGCACGAAGCCCTAGAGACCGGATGCTCTCTCTACATTTACCACGTCCCTCACGGGGCAAATCGCGAAGGCAAGAGGGCAACAGGAGAACCGTGGCCCTACTTAGCAGCGCGCACTGAGCAGCAAGTGAAGCTTTAGGGATCGGTGACTCAGGAGGGCAAGGACGAGATGACCCACTCCACTGACGCCGGGCCCCAAACTGCCCTACCGCTTCACTTTCGGCGTCGTCTTTCAGTCGCCTACAGCAACACCGTGCTGATGCCTGAGGGCTGGGGGATAGGCTTGGATGTTAGTGCCCAATGCGGTTAGAGCTTCGGCTCGCTTCACGATCTGTTGGATAGGTCTCAGCAGACGCGAGTGCCGCGGCGGATGTACTGGCATCACCCCTTCCGCAACACTTGGGTCGCCCTCTGGTCGCCCTCACGATGGCGCGTTGGCTAAAACTTACACACTTGAGCCGCGAGGATCGCCTTGCGTCAGATCCTGCTCGTGATGATGTGGCCAACGGGGCATCTCGTTCCGGATGAAGAGGAGGCCTCCTTGCGGCTCCTCTAGTCGAAGTGCAGCCTTCCCAAGGTTGTGGACGCAGGAACAGATGCAAGTTTCGCAAGTTCGCAGCTCTTCGGCCAGCGGGCCAACGTTTCAGGGCTTACATTGGTGACAAAACAAACAAAACCCCGGCGATGAGACAGGAGAAATGCAGTGGCCCTAAGTTGCGCCCTCTATCTCCAGTCATTTTGCCCCCGCTGCGCCCCGACGCCCTCACATTGCCGATGAGATGATGAAGTCGCACACCGCAATGGGAGTAGATTCAGGTTACAAGTATGTGGTGGAAGCAGTTGGCCTTGGAGTATGCCCGGCACTGCCCGCCCGTCCATCGATCTGGGTGCTGGGCCTCGAAAGTGCCTTGGTGCGCGATATTTCTTTTTGGAGGACCTTTGGACATCCGCATCCGCATCACCGCTAATACCAGACGACGATCCATTGTCTTGCTATTGAGATAGTCGGGAGGCTGCGCAATGTCCCTGCCCTAATTTCCACATCGCACATTCATCAGGCGCAAGAGCCAATATTGCCTTCTTTTGTAGGGAGAGAGTTGAACAGCCCGGTGGAGCCTCAACACCGGGCTACGAACCACAATTCGAAGCCAGTCCTGGCGCACGGTGCCATGCCATCAGTGTGCGGGTCGAGCATCGTTGCAGGTCAGATCCTATTCCACATGAATATCGAAGAGTGTCTCGAGAGCGAAGGTCATTTTAAGGTTGACGGCGCAACGCGGGGTCCAAGATGGTGTGTAGCTCCCAGCTCCCCTAGTGCCTACCTAGGTATCGATGACCCCTACCATGCTTGCTTCCGGCTACTTGACTTCTAAGCATCTAGGATCAGCGGTCTCCGTACAAATCCAAACCTACATACGCATTTGAGATCTGTTCGAGTTCGCCCACAAACTTCGAAGCTCAGTCGGTTTGCCGTGGCCCCCTATTCTATATGACCAGGCTTACAGCAATGTGTTCTTGTCGTCTATCGTGAAAATTGTTGTCGAGTATTCCACAACCCTGGATTCTTCCAAAATGCTCAAGGTTTGAACGATTCGCTAACATCAGATACAGTGCCTGGGTTGTCAGCAATTCCTCGCTCGACAACGGACACCATCCTGGGAACAATATGTCTACTGGCCAATTTGCACCTCACACTTATGAGCACACTAGAATCCACCACGCGCATGGCGGCACTTAGAACTCAGTATCAAGGGATCATTAGCGGACGACTAGATTGTTCTTGGCTAAATTTGAATCGTAGTACAGATATCGAAGAGCCCTTACGACCATTTATGTTCCAACCTTCTTATCTACTCATGATTTCAACCACTCTCATATAACAAATTTGTCCTGCTACGTTTTTGGAACATGCACAACCGACAAAGAAGGGAGCCAGTGGCCGAACTATTTACGGACGTGCGATAGCTAGAGTGATTGCATAGCCACTATGCAAATTACTTGTAACATCTGGGCTGCAAAAGGCATATCTCTTCCCACGATTCTATCTGTAGCAATTGGCGCTCACTGGACTTGTCGGTATTTGGGTTGAACTGGATATCATTTGTTGCACATAGAACGAGGGTCAACGTATTGCAGATAATGTCGAGCAACGCACCCGACCTGGCCTTTGGTATTGGATTAGCTACAATGCTTATTACTTCGTTCCATGTTTTCGCTCGGTGGCATTGATATGGGTGAATACCGGTAGCATGTCGTGTGAGCTTAAGTCGAGTTCGTGAAGGATCCGCAAGCGCTACTCTTCTCGCTTCGCACGGGTGCATCTCACTTCCGTCACACCTTCCCGCCCCCGCAATCTCGAACGCAGGCTTCTGATCACGATGGACCGACGTTTCTAGTCATAGGCAGATAACACCATTTCCGCTCCACAACATGGCCACCAAGTCAAACTTCAAGAGGGCGGTCCCTCCCCCTCAGCAAGCACCGCTTGCATCTTTACGCAATGCGCAGCTGGTGGACTCTAAGGCAATCTTGCCTGCCGGTACTTCTCCAGTATTCTGAAGGTGTGACCGCGTTACTGATCACTGTAGAACTCATTGCCACGATCCTGGACTATCTGCCTGTTCCCGATATGATCAGGTTTGCCCGTGCCTCGAAACGAATGCAAGAAATGGTCTACGATGACACACGTTGGATACAGAGGCTCAAGAGCATGGGTTGTTGGAATGACATGGAGGCGCGACAGCGATTCGACGAGGCTATGAGGCGGAAGCTGGAAGCTCAACGAGCAAGGGAAGCAGAGGAGGCCCGAAGAACCGGCGTCGGTTTGAACGGCAGCGTCAATGGTGTCGCTGGTGGAAATGACAATGAGCGGAAGACGAGCGTGACCCTTTTCGACGCTGGACTGGAGGAAGAGATGCAACGGAAATCGTTGGACCGTAAAGTGCGGCCGCGGGCTACGACATTGGATAAAGGATTCGATGACATGACGCTATCTTCTCCCGCAGGCGCTACGGGTCCTTCACCCTCCGGTTCTCGAGATCCTACTGCAGCTTTGAAAGTCTTGTCTCGGGTCAGGTCTATAAGAGGAATGGCCAGACAAGAGTATGGCAAAATTTATGGCGCGCTGGCACCGTACTACTTTGACCTCGCGATGTCGCGGAGTCATACTGATCCGGTATTGTTTCGAACATACAGAGATCCCGAGCAGCAGGCTCACATGCTTTGTCAATTGAAATCTTTTGCGAAAAGCGACTATGCCCAAGGCTGGAATCAGCGGGAAGAGAAGCTTGACACCATGATGGGCATCTTTGAAAATGCGGTATTGCGAGAGTTCGAGCAAGCATACGAGCAGAAAGATTTTGACGGAAACATGAAGAGATATGCTCATGTCTTAGTCTCTTTGAATGGCGGCTCTGCGGGACTAGACTCCTTCATTCACAACCACCACCTAATGTTGGAGAAAGAAAAGCTCGGAAACGCTACCGAGTGTATACGAGGCGGTCATCTCTCTCTTGAACCGTCTCACACCTTCTTCAAGGGCGTCGCTACCGCGTTAAACGAGGAAGCTATTATCGTTGACCGCGTATTTCCAACCACCGTAGACGTCCTACACCCTTTCCTTGAGCGTGTCGCCGAGGATATTGTCTCCGAATACATAACCGCTCTATTCGACGAAGCTCACGATTTGAGCATCGAGACCTACCTTAAGGCTGTCGCTGGTATATTCGATCAAGCGGTTCAACTAGCAATTTCCCTCAAGCCTACGAAAGGCTCCCGACCTGACTTCCAAGAGGTGGCGATGCAAATCATTTGCCGCTGCTTTGAGCAACACATCGACTTATACCTCCAAGAAGAATTAGACTATTTCAAACAGAAGTCGGTAGCGGAGGTGGAAGTATGGGAAAAACGGCTGACAGATGAAGAGCAATCTGCTGAAACATTTTTCATGTCCAATGTCAGTCGACAAGCGGCTAAGCGGGACTTTCTGACCTCTTTCAAAAAGGTTGTGATGATGCCTGTCAATGTCTTGCCTACCATCGGTGGATCAAGCTCGAGCAAGCCTACGACAGGCGTTTCTGGTGTGAATGGCGAGGGCTTGGAGGCACCATCAGGATCATCTACTCCGGTCCCTGGCGAGCGCTCGTCCTCCCCACGCCCTATGAGTCTCCAGGCCGCTCCTACGACAGAACTCGCGGCGAAGGCGGCGATCATGAACTCGAGACTCGAAGGTATCCGGTCTTTATTCAGCATTGAGGTTGCACTAAACCTCATCCACACCGCGAAGTCGAGTTTAGAGCGAGCTGCACGATTTGTGCGACTGGGCGGACAGTCTGGTGAAGAGGCTAAAGAGCAGTGTGAAAACATGTTCATCAGCGCGCTCCAGATCTTGGGCGATCGACACATTAAGCCGGGGTTCAACAGAGCTGTGAACCACTTGTCCGATTACAAGCCTAGGGAGGTGGCTGATCATAGCAAGCAAGGTGTTATGCCACTAGTCGCGTTTTTGGAACTGGTGAATGTGGGAGACCTGATACAGCAGATGGTGGATGTTTTCTACCTGCAGGAGCTGGTCGCTCCAAATCTTACCGATCGGGATGACTTCCTGAGCCCAGCATGCAAGGAAAAGAAACGTTTCGAGCAGATGCTAGATGAGCGAGTAGCCGCAGGGCTGAACAAAGGCATCGACGTGCTCATGGACGAAGTGGAGTATCTCTGCGGAACCACACAGCTGCCGACTGATTTCAACCCCGTTGGAGGCATCGACGACATCGGGCCTAGTCAGACAGCCACTAGGATAATTGACATTGTCTCGTCACACACTAGTATGCTGGTAGGTAGCACTGACAAGAACGTGTTGGACGTGTTCAACCAGGAAGTCGGGTTGCGCCTATTCACTGCTCTGTGCAAGCATCTGAAACGCCAGAGGGTGAGCGTGGATGGCGCAATCAAGCTCATTAGGTAAAGTCATGCATGCGCTTCTGGTGCACAACCGCACTGACACCAAACAGCGACATGAACGCATACAACGCATACGTGCAGTCGCTGCGCAACAAGTCGTTGACGCAGTACTTCACAGCCTTGCGCGAGCTTTCGCAGATTTACCTCATAGATCCCAATCATGCGAAGGAGATCGCAACGATCATTGCTGACTCAGACCGGTACCATGGGATTTTCAGGGCTGAAGAAGTCTACGAGTACGCGGAGCGTAGGGCTGACTGGTACCACATCAAGGGTGCAGTGGAAAAGCAAATGTACGGCGTCGGCTGTCTGGTCATGTGAGGACCCGGGTCTATATTAATTAAGAACAAATGCCATGCGAAAGAATATACTCTATGCAGCACAGAAGTCTACATAGTATGTCTGTCGAGCTGTTGTGGGTGGCTGCGTGTAATCCATCCCGGGCATGGATGAAGTGCGGGTCCCAGCCTCCTCACTCGATGAGCGCGTATATATTGAAGCGTACGAACATCGAAAAAGATAAGGGCCAAAAGGCTTCTTTGACCTCCGTTATACACTACAACATCCTCCAAACCGCGTTTCACAAGATCAGAGTGAGCCTGCTGGATGTGACCCAATTGATACAGCTCCTCGTAGGCGCGGGCGAACCCCGGCTTGTCCTGGGACCTCCGCCTTCACCATCACCTTCACTGCTCTACCTGGTCCACTCACTCTTCGTCGGCGCTCATCGCCCGTCGCGCTCACCGCTGCCCCTATATAATTGCACGACATAAGAACATCCCAGAGCCTTCGTTTCCCGGTTACCAGTCCGCAATTGTCAAAGGCCATCAGAGCTAGGACCCCGCCATAGCGCGCGAGACCATCTGATCACCATCTGCCGGCGCCCACAGTTACTCTTGAGCCGCAACCACACGTCTCACTGGCCGGAGGTGTCACTCGTCACCTGCAGGCAGCCATCCTCCGCGCGCATTTCTACCCGCCATAATTGCCATTTCCACCACAGCTACATCCTTGCATAGGTGCTTGACATCGGCCCGCCCAGCATGGCTGGTGAGTATCTCTCACTCACGGAAACACGCCTGCAGCGCCATGCTAACTTGTGACTGATGCAGCGCTTCCAGTGGAAGTCGAAGCCTCGTACTCGGCCATAATTGACAGCATTCTGGCTGCCAGTGATCTTAATACCATCTCCGCCAAGCGCATACGGAAGGGCCTCCAGGAAAAGGTCAAAGAAGACATCTCTCATCAGAAGGTATGCAACGGGCCCTGCGAGTCCTGCCCACTCTGCTGACACCGTCTGTAGGATCAAGTCACCAAGCTCATATTAGCGCGCTTCGACAAGTTCAACAACGCCCAGAACGGCTCCGAGCAACCGACAAAGCCCATCCCTACCGTCGAGCCGCACACAAACGGCACAAAAGCGTACCACGCTGACAGCTCCGAGGATGTCAGCGCCTCGGTATCCAAAAAGCGAACTCCGGACGATGAGTCTGCACTCTCAGAGCTGGACAACTCACCACCTAAGAAGAAGGTGAAGAAGAGCAAGACGGTGGAGGACGAGGACGCGGCGTATGCGGCTAAGCTGCAGGCAGAGCTAAACGCAGCCTCGCGGTCGCGATCAACGCGTGGGGGGAATACGAAAAAGCGCGCCCCAGCGCCCAAGAAGAAGAAAGAGAAGAAGAAGAGCGCGAACAAGGTCAAGGATGAGGATGACAGCGATCTGGCGTCGGGCAGCGGAGCAGACAAGAAGGAGGTCAAACGAACGGGTGGATTCCACGTATGCTACATAACGCCCCCTAACGGGCGCAAAGCTGACAATCACTCTAGAAACCCATGTTGCTCTCCCCGCCGCTCTCGGAGCTCCTGGGCGAGACAAAGGTGAGTGCTTGTCCGCCTACCTTTCTGTCTGACATGACTGACGCATCGCAGCTCTCGCGACCGCAAACCGTCAAGAAAATCTGGGAGTACGTCAAGGAGCGCGACCTGCAAGATCCCAGCGACAAGCGCCAGATCCGATGCGACGAGCCGATGCGCGCTGTCTTCAAGCAAGACCGCGTGCACATGTTCACTATGAACAAGATCCTCAACCAGAACCTCTACGCCGCCGAGGAAGAAGAACAAGAAGAGTAGAGGCGTCGCCACCTTTTCTTTCCTCTTTCGACGGCGCATAACGAACATCTTGCATGACTACAATGGACCTTTCCTTCTCCCGGAATTGTGGCTGATCTTCTCCATCGATCATCCGCTTAGACCACTTCGACGCATGCCATTCACCTCTGAACAACAATCCAAGGCCACTCATATCGGAGAATTCTTCTTCCCGCACGTTCGTCTTGGATCCTCACCCCGCAGAGCCTTTCCCCCCTTCCTCCTCTGCATGCCTCATGCCTTTCTCAAACATATACTTCGCACCCTCCTCATCTTGCGTGGTCCTCCTCTTTGTTTTACCAGCATGGCGATACACGGCGTTGGGGCGCATCAGGGAGACGCACAGTCCTCTCGAATGTGTCTCTTCCTCCTCTATGTGGGTTCGTTCATTTACTTCTTTTTTTTTGCGCACAGCGTGCCTCGGCGCGGCGCGGCTCTGATATCGATAAAAATCCTGCCTGCATGCTCTCATCTAGTGTAGGATAGGAAAACTAGATCCTGCGTAATCGTAGTCGAGTAGTATTCTCATCCTTATCATTATCATGACCATATGATGGTTCCTTCTGGGATGTTCATGTTCCCTGGTTTGAGGTGGCATATAAAATGGCACCATACGTTGTATGCTGCGTAGGTCTCTTGTTTTGAGGTGCAGATTGGATCAGATGGAAAGCATCGCTGGACAAGTGGACCATTGGATGGGTCACGATGGATAGAACCAGATATTCCGTAGCTTGATAGGCAAGGGAGCTTTTGAATTGAAGAAGCGCCCTCAAGAACGCATACATCCATACCTATGCATTATTCTTGAAGATTACAATGCAACGATGAGATGAGCAGCCACGCCAGACTGAATTGGACTTGCTGCTAGAGGTACACGGGTGGTAATACAAAGGAGATACCGGGCTAGACACCGATTACTTGCTAGCCAACTGTAGCAACGACAGAGAACCAATATGCCAGAAGCCAAAGTCGCTTCTGCATTAATCCAGAACACCTGCATACCCAACACCGACCGCCCGAAAGAATGTATACCGCATTTTACCCTGTGTGCTACCACCACGCCCTTGATACTCTTGCAAACAAGAGATGATAGTAGTAGACTGGTAGCAAGACCCCAGCCCTAAAAGTCCGCAGGCATCTGCAGCTGGAAGTCCTCAAACTGCTCATCAATCGGATCCGCACCCTGCACCTGACTCCTGAAGCTCTCCATCCACTTGTCCACATCCTCATCATCCTCCTCATCGTCCCCCAACATCAGAATCCGCATCTCGTGCTCAATGTCCTCGGCTGTACGGTAGCTCTCTTGGGCCGGCGCGACGAGCGTGGCGTCGCTGGCCGTGGACGCGGAGCGCGAGAAGCCGCCGCGCGGTTTTGCGATTACGGATTTGATGGTGCTGGGGGCTTTGCCGTTTGAAGAGGCCGTCGTAGGGCGTCTGGAGGCGATGGAGTTGGGAGGCGGTCGCGTGACGTTTGAGAGAGGTTTGCGGGGGCTCGAGCCGGTCTTGCGTCCTTGGGCATAGCCGATTGTGCTCTTTGATGCGGCGACCGCAGCGGCGTTACGCGAGGTGGACGGGTTCATGCTGGGTTTGGTTGGCTTGCGGCTGGGGAGCATGGAGGTTGGAAGTCTTGACCTGGCGGCTACAGTGGGAGCGGCGTAACTGGGTTTCTTCTGCGCAGGAGCGAGGGCTGTGGCGGCAGACCTGGCTCTGATCGTTGATGGCGCGGCGACATTCTGCTTCGGGAGTGCTGCCTTTGGAGCAGGTTTCTTAGGCGATTCGACGCCGAAGGACTTCATCAATTCAGCGTCCTCCTTCGCCATTGCCTCCGAGAAGATCTCGTCGAATCGTTCGTCTGCCTTCTTCTGGTCTCGCGCAAGGCCCTCTTCGAATTCGCGCTGGCCGCGGGTCCGCCCGTCGTCCTCAATCGGATTTGCATATATGGCAGAGTATTTCCTAGTCATGTTTGCGCCCTTGAACATGGGAAAGCTCCAATCGATAGGAGGCATGTCGTCGTCCAGATTATCCGGTAAAGGGACCTCTTTTGGTGGCATATACTCCACTTCTGGCACATCGTCCTCTTCCACATCCTGAGCTTCCGGCTGGTGGACCTTGACTTTGGGACGACGGAGCCGGGGACTGAGCTTCTGAGTCTTTGCGGATCCTGATACTGGGGCAGGTGTCTGGAAAGCGGTGGCTTTTGCATTGGTAGTCTTCATGCCCAGCGGAGCACGTGTACGCGGTCCTTTCATCTCATGTCAACTGTCAAATCACCTATCGTGGCTGCAGAGCTTACCGGCTGGCGTAACGAATGCATTGTCGTCAAACTTCCCACCCTTCTTTGTGGTCATCAGAAGATTCTCCCCTCCCTTGCCATTCGTCTTCAGCACCGACTTGCCGCCCTTGAAAACCGCATTTTCGTCGTTCAGCGAGATCTTGAACGGCGTCTTTGGGGCCTTGTTGCCCGGTGTTTTGGCACCGAACCCCTTGAGGCCTGCATTGAGCGGCTTTCCGGCGGCGGCAGCCTGAAAACTGTGTACCAGATTCTCCTGGTCGTTTGCGGCGAGGACGTCCATGATTTCTCTCCCATTGGGTGCGATGGCGAGGGTCTGGGGCTGGTGAGGACGAGCTTGTCACGTTTGTTTATTACCCGTTGCTAGGCCGGATAACGCCTGTCGCAGTTGCCCTTTCCCTGCAGGAGCTTGGCGCCGCCCTCCCCCTGTCGCTGCCACAAAACGCCGCATTATCTGGCGCCAGACGGCAGCACCATCTTCGAGACAACAACACCTTCACACCATACACCCACCCTGCATCCCTGCTTTTCGCCTTACGCCCTCTGTGTACGAAATACTACGCCGCTCTCTACTGAACATACACGCATACACGCATACACGCACCATGGAGCGGATCAGGCAGGTAAGGAGCCTCTTTGTACCCCGCCATGGCCGTTTGGGCGGGCCCTGAATAGCAGCACCATACCCCCGAGCCCGCAACGGCAGCCTTGGTCTGAAGCATGAGCTCACATACCCACTCCGCAGCGCATGGACGCCCTCCGGCTCGAGGCCGACGACTCCGCCGCGAAGGCCGAGGAGTACAAGGCCAAGGTGAAGACGCTGGACACGGAGAACACGCAGAAGGAGCAGGAGATCACATCGCTCACGCACAAGAACCAAGTCCTCGAGGCCGAGGTTGAGAAGCTAGAAGGGCAAGTCAAGACCTTCAAAGACGAGGCTGGTGCCGGCGCGGGCGCGTCTTCTCAAGTCGAGGCCATGCAACGGAAGATTCAGGTGCTTGAGGAAGAGGCTGAGGAGTCAGACAGGACGATCCGCGAGCTGAACGAGAAGTGAGTGCATCTTCGTCTCTAACCAGTCTCTTGTGCAATTCATCTTGAAGCGCATTCGGATTGCTGTTGCCGTTACTGTTGCTGTTGCTGACGCGGCCTCTAGGCTCCGCCAAACCGACGTCAAATCCGGCCACTTCGAGCGCAAAGTCCAAGCCCTGGAGCAGACGCGAGACCAGTGGGAGACCAAATACGAGGAGATGGCCAAGAAGTACGCCGACGCTCAGAAGCGGATCGATGACTTTGCGAACGAGCTTGGTGACCTCTGATCCTCCCGCGTCTCTCTTATACTTGGTCGTTAACAGTCTCATAGTGATCTGAGCATGGGGTACGGATCTAGGGGCGCAGGCAGGCGCCATCTTCTGCATAAAGTCAAGCAATCCTTTGTGGTGGTATCGAGGTCGATGGACGGGAGATTATGTGGTGCGGCTCGCTGTACGCTCTAGAGAACCTCTAAGCGCACAATAAATTGTTGGTGGCTCCCTCGAAGCTGGTAGCACATGCAGGCGATATGTTATCTGTCTCTGGGAAGCTCGTTAATGCACAATCAAACCCCCTTTTCAATTCAAAGTAAACTGGGTATCTATTGACTCTTGCGTGCCTGCGCCTGCGCACGGTTCTTCGCGCCTTGCTTCATGCGCGTGGCTTTTCGCTCTGCTTTGCTCTCGTACCTGAACTTCTTCTTGCGCTTCTTGGGCCGATCCGTCTTGGGCTTTTCCTTGGTCCAAACCCTCTTCTTCCCTCCTGCAATTCCCCCCTCCCCTCCATTCTCCTTATCCCCCTCCCCCTCCCCATCCCCATCACTATCTTCATCCACCCCGGCTTTCTCAAACCCATCTCTCGATATGCCCACGCTTTCTATAGTCACGGTGGTGTATTTGTCCTCGTCGATGTATTCGTCTTCCTGGTTCACGACGTCGACGACGGGCTCTTCGAAACCCTCCCATTCGTCGTTGTCGGACGTGTCGCCGGTTTCGCTGAGGTTGCCGTTTGCGGCTTTTTTGAGCAGGGAGTTTACTTCGGCGACGTGGGATTCGAGGTCCGTCTTGCGCTTTTGGCGGAGCTGGGGGGTGGGTTAGTGGGGGGGTCCTTGTGCTGTTGATTTTCGACGACTATTCTGTCCTCGTCTTTTTCTATTCTCTGCTCGTCCTTCCAAGGTTGTCTCTCGAGCGTTCAGTGATTCTCAATGCGGCATCCAAGATCTGCCTGCGCTTTCGTGCAAAACTTTCCAACCCTGAATCTTGTATCCATTACATGTTCGTTGGGGGAACCTTAACGTACCTGAGCACGCAAACGCAACCGCTCCTCCCTCTCCATCTTCGCGGCCTGCTCCTGCGCATGTTTTATGCGCGCCTGCTTGCGCTTGTGGAAGCCTGTGAGATATTCTTCGCGCGCGGCGGGGTCGAAAGATATCTCGGCGACGGCGGAGGATTTGAGTTTTTTCTTTGGGGGTGGCATTGCGGGTTGTTGCGATACCAAGGGTATAGAGGCCGAGTTTTGTAAGGTTGGTAAGATTTATGAAGTGCTGGAGATGTGTGGTAGGAGGGGATTAAGAAGATTTGCTGCTCTTGGGTGTTGCTCGAAAAGAGGAAAAAGTTCACGGATAAGGCATGATTGAGGTTAAGGTTGTGGCTGGTGTGTGGGGAACGTGGCGCAAGTTTAGGTCGTCACTGGCGTGCGATTATTCGTGATCGCCAAGCAATGTCTTCCACCATGATTTATTCTATAGCTAACGTAGAGCACCATCACCTGGGACACCCCATCACCTGGGACACTTTTGCTTGGCAACCACGACTTATAGATTTTAAACCTTATTAGTACTATTAGAACTATCTAAAAGAATAAACTAAGTACTCGCCTTAGATTTAGAAGATAGCTCTTTAGCCTCCTGGCACGTTCGCGTATTGTACCCAGTTCCTCTATACTTTCTATAACAACGTTAAGTTGACTATATACTATTTAAAGCCCCTCTACCCTGCACCTTCTTTAATAGCTATACTACTATAGATAACTTAG